>QFDD01005274.1:0-15480 GCA_006871305.1 Vachellia collinsii | reverse complement strand
TCAGGCTAGACCGGATCAGTCCAACGGATTACTTGGACTAGTCCAAGTAGTACTTTAAAGGTACTATAGGCCTATGAAAAATAATTCATAGTATTAAAGGAATCACAAAATACATTAAGGTGTTAAACATGTAATATAATTGAAAAATACTTTAAGGTACCGGCTTATCAGAAAAATATTTTAGAGTATTATATTAACCTTAACCTTATTTTATGTTATATATATTGTTTAGTAATTTGTTAGACATTTGAAAGTAATTAAAAAATAAAAAATAGTTTTTGTATTAAAAAAAATAATTTTTTTGTAACATGCTGGCCTCATCTTTGGCCAGGATGTAAGAATGTAACATGCACGTCGGTCGAAAAAAATAACCTGAAGATTCGAAAGAAAATGAAAGGCAATGGACCCAAAATAAAACCCATTGCTCAAAAAAGGAAAATATAAAATATAAGAGGTGGAAAAAATAAAATAAAATATTCATTTTTATTTATAATTTCCAGATCTTCAAGTTCCTCAAAACCCTGATTCAGCCAAAATCAGTTTGAGCCTCGAAAAACCTATCTCCCCCTCTTCCCTCCCTACTTTTCAACGATTTTGTCATTCAAAGTCAGTTTGATCCCTTCATCATCTTCGTCAAAAGCTATTTTCCATTGAAACGAAGGTTGGTTCCTCTCCTTCCTTCTGAATCTGATTTTGTTTTCTCCTCATTTGAAACCGTTATATGATCGTCGTTGAATTAGCAGCTCTGATGATTATTGGAGAATGATTTGTTTTTTTTTTTGGTGCTTTGTGCCATCGTTGAATTTGGCGTTTCAAATCCTCCTGTATTCTCTATTGTCAAGTTATGCTGTTTGGGAATTAGGAATTTTGTGTCAGTTTGGATTGGTTTCGCTAAATAGGATGAAGTGTAATGGATCCTGTAGATTGCGAAATACATGTGTTACTTAGGCTCTCATCTATTTTCGTCATTCGGCAGACGATTACGACTTTCAATCTTACGGTTACCAATTTCTCCTATTGCGCAACCATTAGCGATCGGTTTACATCGTGAAGGCGGAATTTGGGTTCAGTATGCATACTCTTGAGGAAATGCAATAAAGTTGCTGCATGCCGAATTTATTAATTTTGTCGTCGAATTTGATTATATGAAATCTGGAAATGAGTTCTAGGCCTTCAGGCGAAACATTAATTTGGCTTTTAACTTAGACTTCAAGTGGGCATCTATGTTCATCCGCCGTGTTGTCTCAGAATATCATTCCCTCTGCCCGTTTACCTCTCTCTCCTTCTCTACCTTGTTTTCTTTTATTTATTTACTAATTAGAAGGTCACCATTGAGCGTTGCAGCAATTTACCAGTTCCCCGTTAGATTCTGTTCAATAGAAGGTTCAGTTTTATCCCTCATTTTGTTCATAATAGTACGCACCCTGCAATTGCCACATCCTTCTGTTTTTGCAAGGTTGATTTCTCTGAATTTACTTTACTAGACGTGCATAAAGAAGTTATTCAGGTGGGGCTGAGATGAATTGTTACATATGAATGATAGGACGAGAGTTCTGGGAGAAAGTTGACATTGTTTTAAGGATAAGCTTTCCAACTATGTTTGGCATGGTCCTGAGATGATCACAATATTCTGTGCTCTGCCTTTAGGTCAGTTACTGGGGCGCATTTGTAAAGTTCAACTCTACTTGTGTTAACTACAGCAGGCGAGCGGCATGTTGAATAATAAATATTGTTGTAATGAATATCATTGAGAGTGTAGAAGATTTAATCATTGATCAAATTCCGTGTCTGATTTTTGTGTTGGCATATAATCATATGATTTGAGATACAATTTTTTATGATAATTGATAATTGACAATGTAAGGACTTAGCCACAAATGTAATGTTAGTAATTAGCAATCAATGTGTTAGTATGCATTGACTTTTGGAAATTTCTTAGCATTTATGATAATGTTTTGAGCATATCTTGATATATGGTAGCACTGTTGGGATTTATATGTCTGATGGCATTTTGTTGGATTGTTTGCATACATTCACTACTAATGTCATAACTGCTTTCTATGTATAATGTTTATATGTAGGTGATTTTCTATTGCTGTTGTGATCTTCTCCTGTGTTTCAGTTTTGTTTCTTTCCTTCTCTTCTGGGATCACCTTACCTCAGTAGAACTGAGCAATGTCTTTCTGCTTCTAACATTATTTTCTCTGTAACACATTAAATTGAATATGAAGTAATCAAGTGTTATATGTTTCTGTTTAAGTCAGTGTTCTACTGTTATTTAAACTAATGAAACCAGAGTTTATTCTGGCCTCTAGGTTTTTAGTTACATTAAGAGAAGAAATCAGTTAACAGAGAACTGTTTATTAACTTAATAGCAGCCTAGCACTATTAGTTGTTGCTTGAAACATTTTGGTGTGGTGATTAGAACTTAAAATCATTTACTCTTTGAATTATTATTTCCATGCGCTCAAATCCATGTCTTTGCGGAAATTCATGCATAGAGTATGTATTTCATGCACTAACAGTTCCATCCTCTCTAACCATGACTAAAGATACGATCAACCTGTGGTACTGCTGGTCAATTAAAACTTCTCATTTACCATGCTCTTGCCCAGTGTCTCTGGATAGATTCTCATTCTCATACTATGGCATGATTCATGTTAAACTATAAACTGAGAAAACAGCTGGAGTTCGTTCATTTTATCTGCTAATGTCCAGGCGAGAATAGAACATTGCAATAATATGATCTCATTTAATTCTGCATTAGCACTAGATTATATATAGCTAGGTAGATAAGTGCCAAGGTATGTCACAGCAGGCCTATGGGACTGGGTATTTAGATCAACCATGGTCCAATACTAATTCTTACGCAAACTAACATTGGACATGAATGAAGCCTTCTGTCACTGGTATCAGAGGGTCCTGTTATTCTTATGATCAAGTTATTTTGTTCATGTATGAAACACCAGATATAGATTTGGACTAGCTAAGAAGGCCCTTCCTCCTTTTCCTTTCCTTGTCATTCTTCTCTGTTGAGAGAAAGACGGAGATTTTGTCTTCGGGTGTTGTATTTATTTATCAATTTGTATAGGCATCCTTTTAATTTTTCGTTGTTAATAATTTATCAGTTTGTCTTTTTTTTTGTTTGCTGCATTAGATAAGTATTAGCAGCAATATTCTACTCTCTACAGAAATCAACACTATTTTTCATGACCCTCTAACAACTCTAAGGATGATTTTCCTACAATGATGTCACACTCCTTTCTCTTGGCTTACTTATTATAATTGTACAATTAATAATTGCCTTTTTGATTGGGCGTGGGTTCTGAATTACCTGAGATGTGCTGCCACCCCTCCATTCATTTTTGTCCTTTAAGATGCTTTCTTGCAAACAGATCTGTGCATGCATGCAGAGGTGTGGATATTAACTGAAATGTTGAGTGTTAAATAATAATTGATAATTTTTAGTGCCTAGTCATATGTTGCTACTCTACTGATTCAAAGTTAAACAAAGTCTCTAAATCATTTCTTTTACTGTTGCAGAACCTTTTATGCCTTTGACCGACATGTCTCCTGCTTCCCGATCTAAGTCCAAAGACAGAAAGGCAGGTAAGGAAGCCCAGAAAGCTTCTGCCAAGCCTACAGGATCTGTTAATGCAGGGGCTGCTGTCCCAGCTAGTGCATACAACCCATTATCAGGAACATTTCATACTCTTGAGATGTCTCCAGTTTCATCTACTTCCCCAATTCATTCTAATGGCCGTTTTCGCAACATAGATGAGACGGAGGAGCATCCTGGGGTTGAATATGATTCTGTTTCAAATAATGATAGTTGGTCTGGTGAGTCAGAGGACCATAAGGAGAAACTTTCCAATCCTGCTCGATTGGAAACAGTACCGGGAGCTGATATTGACAAGCGAGAGAAAATCCGCTTAAAGAATGAGAGAAAACATCAACGCCAGAAGGAAAGGCGAGCCCAAGAGTTACATGAACGTTGCAGCGGCTATCTTATGTCAAGGAAACTAGAGGCCCTTGCTCAACAGCTTGTGGCTATGGGATTTTCTCATGAGCGGGCAACAATGGCATTGATTTTGAATGAAGGAAAGATGGAAGAATCTGTCGCATGGCTGTTTGAAGGGGGTGAAGAAACAGATAACCAAAAAGATGAAAACATAGGTGGAAGTAATTTAAAAATTGACATATCAGAAGAACTTGCTAGGATTGCAGACTTGGAAACCAAGTTCGGTTGCTCAAAACAGGAGGTAGAAAGAGCAGTTGTAGCCTGTGAAGGAGATCTAGAAAAGGCTGCAGATTCCTTGAGAGATCTAAAGCTGGATCCACCTTTTGCTGCCCCGAAGCCAGAGGAAATCGGTGATCCTCCTAGTGTTAATAATGGTAAGCAGTCAGGAGTTGCAAGTCAGAATTCAAGGCCACAACCAAAACCTATCCCTTCTCCCAACCAAATCAAAAATGATGAGAAGGATTTTAACTCCACGCAGGCAGCAGTTATGGCTGGGGTATCTTCAGAATCCAATACTAAAAGCGTGCAGCCTCTAAAGAGAATTCAGCCTAAGTCAGAATGGGCCAAGGCCCAACAAGCCTCTATACCGGGTGATAGAAGGTGGCCCAGTGCTGCATCTAATCCTTCTGTGCCCTATTCATTGGCATCACCTTTGCAGGTGGCAGCAGCCCCATCTGCTAAGTCTGAAGCCCGACATATGGCTGTTGGAGGTGATTACAAGAACCTAAAACCTGGAGCATCTAAGGAACCGATAATGGTCATGCAACGACCTCAAACTGCAAATGTAAAGCAGGTTTCGGCAACAAGCATCAGTTCTTCTTCAGGTATAGCTGCCAGTTGGTATCCAAATGGTGAGGTAATAAGGTCCAATGGCTTTTTACCCCACACTCCTAGCGCTAGAAACAATGCAAGGTATCTCAGTTCAAATCAGATGTACCACCAACTTCATTATCAGCCTCAGCAGCAGTTTGTTCCTGGTGGCAGCAATTCTGTAGATTTTCAAGCCACAAGCCTAGGGAATAGAGCAGGTGCTTCACCGATGGTTGCAGCCACTGCTTCTCTAGGACTCTTTTCTGGGTTAGGACCTGGGGCATCATCTCCAGTAGATTGGAGCACTGGAGGGTCAATGCAGTTTGATTATGCCAACATAGACTGGTCCTTAGATAGAGGTTTATCTTCACCAAGATCAAATGCATTATGGGTAGGGCTCACACCATTCACAAAGGGTAACAGTTCTAATATATACAACTCAAATACATCTGGGTTGAGCGTTCAGCCTTCAATTAGATCAGTACACTCAAATGGGAGCATTGTTCCCCTGCCTGGATTACAAGATGGTGGCATAGCTTCTGCTGAAGCATCTGCTGGTTCTAGTATTGAGTGGAGTTCTCCATTTGAAGGGAAAGATCTTTTCAGTTTACCCAGACAGTTTGTTTCTTCTCCTTCCCTGTAGAATGAGAGGGAGAGAAATCAAATGAATAATGAAAAAACGACAGAAAAGAAATGTGTGGATTTTGATGTTGGTTATGATGCTAGTGTTGATGTTGGTGGTAAGCTTAAAAAGCATCTAATTGTTTTGGGCGTTGATATGATAAGTTCGACTTTCTCACATATTGAGATTGCTGAGCTTTTGAAATTCTCACTTCAATTTTTTTGTAAATGAAGTTAGAATTTCAAAGGAGATTTCATAGGGAAAAGATAAAGGATCCCCTTGGAAGTCGAATTTCTACGGTAGTAAGCATTTATCATTTTAAAGTCTTTTTCAATGAATACGTGGCATTTGAAATAAATTTTTTGAGGTATTTAACATTTTAAAATAATTTTTCATTAACACTTATTATTCTAAAGTAATTTTTGCTCATTCATCACTTAGAAGTTCTTTTTTTTTATTGGTGGGTATTTTTCTTGTAGAACTTAGCATCCTAAGTTTAAGGTGTTTAATGCTATTAAGAAAAATGTTTTAAGGATATATTGTATTAAAAATTATTTTAGGATGTTTTTGTTGGGTGCTAGTGAATTTTTTTATGTTGTTAAACGCATATAACTTTTTCTTTTATGCTGTTTTGGGACTGAGACTGGGTTGCGTACTCACATCGCAAGCACGACCCGCGTGTTAAAAAAATAAAATAAAATCCATTAAATGTTTTCAAAATGAAAAATAATAAAGAAGAAAAAATTGTGAAACGATACTAAGGCAGATATACTCGCTGTCCTAATTATACAAATCATTTGAAAAGCATGCGCTCGCCTTTTAATGAAGCCTAAACCTCGTCTGAATTATCTAATATGTTGATTTTTTTTTAAAAAATGGCCTTATTAATTAAGCTATATTAATTAATTATGAGGTGAAAAGAGAGATGATTGATGGATTTTGATCATTTTAAGGACGATTTTGAAAAGATAATAAGAGTTATTGATAAATTTATCATCACTTACCCTTTTTTTTTCCGTTGGCCCAAGGAGACTGCTTACCGAATTAATGGAACCAGTTATAATGCTAAATTTAAAGCTTAGCTCATCTTATTAATCTCATTTGAAAAGTCCAGATTCATATTTAGATGGTCCAGATTTGATTTTTTTTAAAATAATAATTTTTTAAATAAAAATTATTTTTTAAAAAATAGTAGTTGAATGATTTCTTTTATTTTTTATTCTGCATCTACTGGAATAATTTTTTTAGAAAAATATGAATTTTTATAGAATCAAATCTGGACCATCTCCGCTCAACTTTATGTTTAGCACTGTTTATATCAGATTAGTAGGATGAACTTTATGTTTAGCACTGTAACTGACTCCCCGAATCAATTAACATATTTACGTGCCTATCTCCGCTCAACCTCTCTCTCCTTTCGTTGGCGCCGTTCTTTTTTATCAGTGTCCTCAAAGGGATTCCTTTCAACTTTCATCGTTAGAGAGGTGGCTTCGATAATACTTATTTTGATTTGAATTAGGCCATAATATTTAGACATGAGGTAAATATTATTTTAAAAAATAAAGACCTGGGATCAAGTGGGAAGGGTTTATTCCAATTTAATTGAGACATGTTCAAGTCAGGTGCCCCGGGGAAACATTCCTACAAATCGGATTAGTTAGTTGTTTAGATACCTGATAATAGAATCTATAAAACACATCGGATATCAGTTGATTCATTAAAAATGATTTTTTTTATTTTTAAAGGTCAACACAAAATTTTCTAATAAAAGGTCAAAGAGAGAAAGCAGAGGTTAGCCAATAGTCCACCCCCAACCCAAAAAAAGAAAAAAGAAATTAAATGCAAAGGAGAGGCTCAAGTTAAGAAAGAGAAGTTTGGGGGAATTGCCACGTGGTCGGTCAGCAAAAATTAATATTTGGACCTTTTTGCCTTTTTAAGTATTATCGAAGAGAAAATTAATGTTTTCATCCTTAAATTTTTAATCCATTTATAACTTAGTACATATCTAAAATTATTTAATTTTTAAGATTTTACCTCGATTAAAATTCAATCCGTCTTTTCATCTTCTTTCTGGAAAATGATCCTTACCCACTCCACCTCATCAGGAAGTCACACCTTGGGAAAAAACAAAGTTGCTCACTAGCTGCCAAATCACCTGCGTCATCATCTCCCTTCGTCTCTGCGATTCGTCTCCTCTCGCTACTATAAAGTCCCATGTAAAAGAATTAATATCAGAAAGGTTCCATTGACAACTCAAGTAGCTACTATTGACAACTCAAGTTACTCATATTGACAACTTCTTGGAACCTTTCTGATATTAATTCTCTTGCATGGGATTTTACAGTAATTCCCCCAAATATTTATTTTCTCTTAAATATATTTGTAAGAACAAAACGTGATTTACCATTTAAATACAACATACACAATGAAATAGTAAACATTAGACACTGATACATGCGAAACTTCACATGACTAAACATTAAAAAGATAAAGACATAACTATTTTTTTTATAATAAATTTTCTGGAAAGGAAGTGGCCTGGGCTCACACATGAGTCAAGCGTAAGGCGAAATCTCAATTCCTTTTAGATTATGAGTGAGCCGTCAAGTACCCTCATACATTTATCTAGGCATTCAAGAGTTAGGATTAAAATCAAGTACCGCGATCGGAGTTATAACAAAGTGGCACTTCTAATGATCGAATCCACTTCATTTATGAGAATATCTGATGCTTTCGTTGGTGTTGAATCCAGAAACAATGGGTACATGACTATATTTTTCTTACTAGAAATAGACATAACTATTCAACCACAAGAATTAGCAACGGAATTAAAACCTCCAACGATTTGCGATCTTATAGCTTTTCAGTAAAACTTGAAGTTTATTGTACTTTTTAATTATAAATAATTTCAATAACTTCTTTTTAATTGAAGCACCTAGCTTTTATGTTGTGAGAAGCATCTCCATTAATTTAATCATCGCTTTGTATGATTGATCCAAAATGTACGAGCTTTGTTCTTTATAAAATGATTTAAATCATTTTAACTTTTAAATTAGTTCTGCATATATCTTGCTTCATTAAGGTGCAAATTCTTTGACTCTAAGGTCATTTTCCATGACTCAAGTTTATATTCAATTTCATCTCTTAGCTTAGTTATAAGAGCTATATTATTAGCACATAAGTTTTTACTCAAGGCTCTATTCTTGTATAAGTTTAATTAGAATGTTTAATAATATGCCAAACAAGTAAGATTTCAAAGATAATTAATAATATGCAGGTTAATAATATTTATTAAAAAGTCCTCTATCACACCTCTAGACATTTTTACATTAGTTATCGAATCATATTTATTTCATATGACTTTGATATTTACAGTGCCCTGTCACTGTGTTTGTGTTTCTTTTCTAAGACTTTTTAAAGTAGACACTTTGTTATATGATTGGAAGCTTTTATCAAGTCAATGAAAACTATTAACATGGTCGGTAAGCTTCTTAAAGCATGTCTTTTAATTGAAACTATATTAAAATAAATTCATTTTGACTTACTGTTGGTGCAAAATAAATTAATCTAAAGTATGATTCGGTGCAAACTTTCTTTTGACTTGATTAAAGTTTAATCCCTATCTTTTTACCTTTTTTTTTTAATTAGAAAACGATTCTTACTTACTCAATATATGTTTAAAGTATCTTTACTCCTTTTTTTTTAAATATATTAAGTTAAAATAATATATTTTTAATTTAATCTTTGAAAAGTAGTTTGCAAGTGAAAAACAATATAACAAATTTGATATTAAAATTAGAAAGAATAAGGATTCAATGAATGAAAATATATATGTGTGTATCTTTATATAGCGCACACAATAAATGAAAATAAATATTTGATTTGGAAGGATTTTTTTTTAAAAAAAACTTGAAGGGAAATAGAGAATTGTTATAATATAATGGATTAAATAAACGGTAAGAAAAATTATATTTCAACAACATTTTTTTCTTCACATTTTTAGATTTTTATGGGGCATATGATTGATAAGAAAACAAATTTAAAAATAAATGTTTGATTTAAAAGGATTTGTTTTTAAAATTCAGAAGTAAATATAAAAATAATAAATAATGTTTAAAACAAAAATAAAAAAAAGTTGACTGGCCTAAATGGGCCGATCCTCAACCTTGCAAGACTGGCCCTTTTAAGCATATGACCTTACAGGGCCGATTCTTTTAAACCCGCCTCTTTTTTTTAATACTAAATCATAGGTCTGTCTCTTGACTTAAACGGGTCTAATAGGACCGATCAATTTCTCCGACTCTAGATCCCCCAACCCAATAAGATATGGTAAGTCTAATCTTTCACTTTCTTTTTCTGTTTTTGTTAAAAAGAAAACTCTCTTTATTTTTTCCCAAGTCATTCCATGAGATTCCATGAACAACTATTTTTTCATTGATATTTATTCAAAAGTTTTCCTTATTATTTTCCTGGTACAAACATGAACCTTTTCAAACTGTAACTTAATGGATTGAAAAAGCCAAAAAGGACGATTATCTATATCTTTTATTTTTTGGCTTGACCAGTGAGGCAGTGACGATTATCTATATCTTTAGCCTGTTAAAAGGTAGATTTAAATACGATTTTTATATATATCTTATCACTATTTTCAATTGAAATATTATATATTTAAGACCATTTAACACAAAATAATCATATTGAAAAATCTTTATTTATTTGCAAAATTTATATCTTCATTATATTATGGACAAATATAAAAACGTCACATTTGGATTAAATATTTAATATTGTATATGTTATCGTAAAGAAAATTAATGAAATTAGTTTATACATATTAATTAATTATTAATACAACTGCGACTTGCATTTATTCTATTTATTTTATTATTTTATTTTAATTTTCTAATGTTGCGTTTCTTTTCGTTTGAATTTCAATGTCAAATTTTTCATATAAAATTTGATTCATACCTTTCTATTCAAAAGTTTCCATCAAAATTATTAATTATATTATTCATTGATATTATATATGGAATAGGGATATATAGGTATATTTTTTTGACCGAAGATGAATATTGAATAGGTATATTAATTAATAAATAATAAAATAATTAATTAACAGACGTGGCGGTCAAACATAACATACACGTTACACGGATAAAAAGAACAGAAATAGATACGGTAGAATGGAATAGAAGGATCAAGTTATCCAAAAAAGAATAGAATGTTCAAATTTAGAAGTTGAAAAGACCATATTATCCTTCCATTCTCTGCCGTAGGAGGCTCCTGAAATAGCGGTTTGAGGGAGGGGAAGCTACCCACGATCCAAATCGATTCGATTACTGTTTTTCCAAAAAAAAAAAACTTCCCTTTCCGTTTTCGTCTTCTTTCGGTCCTTCTGCGTTCCCATTTTTTTTTGTTCGTGTTCCTTTCTATATAAACAGCGCGCGCCCCTCTGGTTTCTCTGGGTACTTCTTCGTTCTTTTGGGTTTTCTGTTGTTTTCGGTTCTCCGGTCGTGTGAATGCTGAAGAATAGTTTGACAACATGAGGAAGAAACTCGATACACGTTTCCCTGCCGTATGTTTTATATCTTCCGCTTATCCTTTTATTTGGTTTATGAACTCCCCCCCCCTCCTGCTCATTGGGTTTTCAACATGTTTTGGGTTTTTGTTAGTATTTATTTCCAATATGCGTATGTAGATAGGTTGTTTCCTTGGTGTAATTTATTTGTGTTGCACTCATGAGAGATGCGCTGCTTGTAGTTTTTCGTTTTTCCTTTTCAATTTGTTTAATGTATTCAATTTCTTCTTTGTGTTGGAGGGCTTACCGGGTTATCTTTCTTTCTCTACTTTTTTGATAATGCCTTCTGTTCTGGATGCTAGGTAGTGAGCACTTTTTTTTTTTTTTTGAATTATGTATATTACAAAAATTGGAGTATAGGACAACAAGCAGTTCCTCAACATTATTTTCTGATATTTTTTTTCTTGGAAAAAACTTTTTTGTGATTCATTTTCATATTTTGTTTCTTTTCCATAGTTTTTTTAACTAGTTGGACTAATCATTGACAGGCTCGGATTAAGAAAATTATGCAATCAGATGATGATATAGGGAAGATTGCCATGGCCGTACCTCTTCTTGTTTGTAAGCAGTTCTGTCTAAGTCATGTTATATTTTGTTTCACAGTGTAGGGAGTATGTGATAAGTTATCTCTGGCTTATAATAACGTTCTAACTATTTGCAGCTAAAGCTCTAGAACTCTTTCTGCAAGATTTATGTGATCGGACGTATGAAATAACATTGACAAGAGGGGCGAAGACATTGAATTCCTTTCACTTGTAAGTGCTGTTTCTACTAGTTGATTTTGATTCAATGAATTTTAGTATATTCCCTTTGTAAGTATGTTAGGCAAAAATGTTTTCTTTCAATTATATGTTGCTGTTTCTAAATAAGAATGGGAGAGTTCCAAATGTGATTATGATTATGTGTTTTGGTCATACAAGCCTTTGGATGGATTTTCTGGTTTTGGATTCAAGATGCCTAAAATAATAAATAGATTCTATCTTTCGTTCTGTGCATAAATACTTCTGCTTATGCATCTGATAACAAATATTTGCAAATGAAAAGGTTGAGAAGTTGGAAAATTTGCTGTTTATTTGTCTGCCCTTCTGCTTTCGGTATCTAACTACTTAAGTTACTTGCATCTCTGCCTTTGTAGAAAACAATGTGTACAGACTGTTAATGTCTTCGATTTTCTGAAAGATATTGTCAGCAAGGTTCCTGATTTAGGTGGCCACGCTGCTTCTGGAGATGACCGTACTGTCTGTAAGAGAAGGTTTGTGGTTTTCCTCTGTAAGTTAGAATATTTTTTAACTGGAGCAACCTTTTGTGTGTGCTGAATTTTGGAAATTATTTTATCAGGAAAGTGGATGACGATGGAAATGACAGTGACGATGATGCAAAAGGAAATAAGACGGTAACAATCAAGTCTTTTTCAGTCTGTTTTGATCAAGAAGGCTTTTTTTTTTTGGTTCAAATTTTATGATCGAACTCTTGTCAACTGTGCATGGAATGTCTGGTTGTGTGAATAGTGCAAACCACTATGTGGTTATCTTTATGTTGAATGGTATTTAGTGATGAAGTTAAGCGAAGTTCTCAAGTGGCTTGTGAATGCAACTACTCTTTCTGGTAGTCAGTTTTCACATAAAAATGATGCCTAAAATCTTTCCTTTCTGGGTTCCTTTGTCTTTAAAGACAGAAACCTGTGCCTGTCAGAACTGTTGGCCATGCAGTTTGCACTGAAGAGATTTTAATTCACCTTTTATGTAAAGATGTAATCATTATATGGGGTCTATGGATCTTTTTGTTTCATATATTTTTCAATTTAGGATTTGGGTGCAATTGGAATTAGCTAAGGCATATGGGGCCACAGTTTTATGGTCCCCTTTCGTATCGTAGATGGGTTAAGATATATTGCTATGTACTCCTTCTGATCCTAAATGTAGGAGGTAGTTGATTATATTGTTTTCATCATAAATGTAAGATCTCAATGTTCTTTGTCTCTCATGTTTATCATTTCCCCCCTAAACTGTCCTCTTGATTATGAACATTAATAGGTGTAATAAATAGCGGCATTTTTCAATGGAAATGATTAAAAGGATGGGTGGATTGATTACTTAGGCTTCCTAGGAATAGCCGTCTAGTTGTATGATATAGTTACCCTGTTTCTATATGATAAGCTGGTATATAGGATTTTATTTATATATAATTTTGATAAACCAAGGCACTTGAGCCTAGGTTCTGGTGTCTACCTGCAGTTTTGTTATTTGAACATGATTTTGATACCTTAACCAGGTATTCTGCAAAGAAGCCTGGAGACGAACAATTCAGTTAAATTGATATGTTGAATTTGCTTGATTTTGTTTTTGGCTTTCAGTTTTAAATGTCATCAGCTTTAGCACTTGAGGTGAATGGGTTAGCTGAGGAATATTACTGTCTGAAGTATTTTGAACCGTTTGATGCTAAATTTCCTTTCTTTTTCTGAATATGTTTCCCTTTTATGATTTGCAGCCAGAAAATGCACATCATGCTGGTGGAAGGGGAAGAGGTCGGGGCAGAGGCAGGGGTCGTGGCCGAGGACGTAGAACAACAGATCCAGAGATTAATGGACATGTCAAGTCTGAAGATGGTCATCATGCTGATGCGATGAAGCAGCAACATGACATGAAAACTCACAGCAATGAAAGCATGGAAATTGGTACAGAACATGAAGTGAAGCCTTCCCTTAGCAAGACGTCGGAAGCATGCATTAGAAATTTCGACTTAAATATGGATCCCGGGGAAGAGGAGGGGGTTTCGCCAACCAGCAGAGCTCCTTTACCACCTTGCCCATCTGAAAAGCCAACTTCGACTAGTCCATCTGACAAACCAACCGCAATTTGTGCATCTGAAAAACCAACCAAAACTTGTCCATCGGAAAAGTCAACCATAGAATTGAAACACCAAGAAATCCCTGGGTGGTCGCTGTATGATGTGGAGAAAATGGCCATTGATCCTATCCAACTGGTCAACATGAACAGAAGTATGGATGAAGAAGATGAAGATTATGATATAGAAAGTTGAAGATAGTGATGGAGTTAGGGCGTGTAAATTTAGGACTTAAAAGAGATATGACAGGTCATTAGTTGTTAGTGAGACTAACTAACCAGGAGGTAGATGGAGATTGAAATGTAGTCAGGTTAACTTTAGGCTAAAAGTTAGCTTTCATTTCAGTTAGGAATATGTATGGTGGTGTAATATTATGTTATTGAAAAATATGGCATTCTGGGAAATAGTTTCTGTCGCATATGGCACTACCCTTCTTTTTATACGCTTCTTTTTGGGCTGAAATATATGATTATTACTTTAGAAAGTGAAATTTAGTCCTTGTTGAATATGCAGGTTAAACATGATAATACACTTCATATGAGCATGTGCACTCTTCAGTTTGTTATCGGTATTCTTATCTATCTGTGTCCGTTGTACAATGTGAGTGATGTTAAGTTCACACCTTGTCTCTATCTCTTAGCTAGAGATCGATGAGCAAGTTCTTTATGGCAATATGATTAAACATAGTTGTTCATAGGAACAAGTTCTTCAAAGAGAGAGTTTTTTTAAAATAATTATTTAAAAATAATAATGTGGGGCTCACCAAACTGGAAAGTAACGGAGGTTTGTCTTAGATGATGGAGGTGACACTTACTCCATACAAGAAAAAGTTCATGTACATTTTTTCACCCAAATAAAGTTTATGGTGATAAACGCACATTTGAGAAAAATTTATAAGTATTTTTACACATTAACCCTCTACATAAGTGTGTGAGGGAAAATAAATACAAGATTCATACGATTTTATAAATTTACACTTTCAAGTAACTTTTGTCGTTAATTATAAAATAATGTAGATGTTATATTACGCTGCAATAACACATTGTGAATACCTATCTTTTCTTCGATTTTCAAATAAAGGATAGTGAAATCAAATAGATTGTCATTTAGCAACAAGCTGTTGGTTGAGGTGGTAAGCTGTCTCACCTTTGTAAAAAAGAGAACACAAGTTTGAAATTTAGGAACTTGTTAAGAGAGACGGAAACTTTTATGTTTAAAGTCTCAAAAGGATTATTTTCAAATCCAAAGTGGCTTGACCATACATCGGTAACTCAGACAAAAAAGACTAGGAATGAATGAAGAGAGTTTGATCTAGTCTTGAGAATTCCTTCGTGCTGATTGAACTAACAACAGGACTGTGTTTGGAGAAGGTATCGGGTTCGAACTCGCCCCCATGTTGTCGCCCAATCAATTGACAATTCATTTCATGCTGAACCTGCCTTTCATACCCAACTTATAAGCAAGCAAACCAATGAAAAAAAAATGCCCAAAAGATATTAACTTACATTGAAAGTTGGATGCACAACAGGCTTTCCAATCATATGAACTAAGTAAAAGTTGGATGAGGAATGAAAGAGATATAAGCTCATAAAATTTATGGTTTTA
>QFDD01005273.1:0-14002 GCA_006871305.1 Vachellia collinsii | reverse complement strand
GTTTCTTTGCTGTCATTCAGTGTGTTATTCTCAATAACCCTGTTGGTAGTGTTGGTGAAAGTTAGATGTGTCCTAGTACCTTGGATGTTAGAAAGAAATTTAATTTGATTTCAAGGAATTCGTAATAAGAAGGAAGGCAAAACACTAAGAAATGCATAGTTTTTTAGATTTTGTTGTTTGTTTCGGATGGAGAGGAAGACTTGAATCTTCAGTTCAGGGGCATATCTTCACCTTTGAATTGGTTACGATTGAGGAATAGAACTTTGCATATGGCTTATCTTAGGTGTGCTATAGATGAATTTATTTTAGGAAACCTCTATTTTGGATATGCAAAAGGGTTAGAAAGTTCTTGAGGATCTCCGAAGAGATTGGAAGGCTCTTACGAAGAGCATGGCTCATTTTCTTTTGTTTTCCTTTTTTGAAGGATTCGCTATCCTGTCTTTGGTGCTCTGCATGTCCCCTCACATCATTAACTTTCCATTGTTTCTGGGGAAAGAAAAAGTAATAAACTCTTTTACATTGTTAATTTTCTGGTAGGGTTTTTGAGATTTTGTCCTGTTTTGAGCATTTTTTTGGTAATTAATGGTGAGGATCTCTTAACACGTACTCTCCCCTCTTTCTGATTAAATTTCTTATTTCATAAAGAATATTACGGTGAGGCATCCTAGTATATGAAATTTGGCAATGGTAACTTGTGTTGCAGCTTGCAAAAACTTCTATAATAAACGAAAGACTTTTATGATAATTTCTTTCTATAATAATTATTACTTTTATGAGAGACTTTGTCCTGCAAATGTTTAAACTAAACGAATTCTTATGAGGAATTAATGCATGTAGGTGCTCTTGATAGAGGAGGTGTTGGAGCACTTGAACTAGTTGCAATGGACATGAAAGCAAGGTTATAATATAACCACATACACTTGCCCCTCTGCCTTGCCCGTGTTTATTAATGATTTATTGTTTTGCTTCCTTTTTATCTTTTCAGGGGGATGTATTTGTGTCGAACCCTTAGCTACAAGGGTGTTGAGTTTGAAGTTATTGAAGCCCCATTAGAAGATGAAATGATGGTAGGAAAATCTGATATGTTTGTTCTCACAAATTATTCCCCCCTTTGTGCCTAGTTATTTTCCTACAAAAGAAATAATTATCGAGATTTACTTTTGTCAGTATCGTCTAAAGTAAGATGGGTATTGAGTAAGCTTAAGATCACAGGGTTCCTGTTTTCACAAGTTGTGAATAGAGCACGTTTTCTAATAACATGTCTTTTATGACATGTCATAATCGTTTTATTTGCATCAATTTCTTAGGATATGTATAAAAAAGCAGCAGAATTTTGGGCAGAATTGCGAGTGGAATTGATGTCAGCCAATGCCTTCCTAAATAATGAGAAACCTAGTTCCAGTCAATTATGGAGATTATACTGGGCAAGCCATCAGGTATCACCTGTTCTGATCTTGTATGGGTGCTACCGTGGTACTACCTAGAGATGGGTTTATAATGCCTGTTGGATGTGTTGCAAACAAGTTATTGATTCTTTTTTGCCTACTTTGCATTATAATGCTGTAGCGTTTTTTTAGACATATGTGTATGTCTGCCAAAGTCCCTGCTGCTGTAAGACTTGCCAAGCAAGCATTACTGGAAGCTAAGTGTGTTGTCATTGGCCTTCAGAGCACTGGAGAAGCAAGGACGGAGGAGGCTGTGACAAAATATGTGTGTATTTTCATTCTGTTTTGTTTCCATGTAAAGTAATGTCTTTAGCATAGTAGCCTTGTGATTTGATTTTTATTTACTATTTTTGATAGGGTTCTGAACTTGATGACTTTGTTTCTGGTCCTCGAGAATTACTGCTAAAATTTGTGGAAGAAAATTATCCATTGCCAGAAAAGCCTGAACTTCTTCCAGGTATTTTAGTGCCTTAGTTTGCTAGATGGTTCTCATTTGTAACATTGTTATGTATTTAGATGTTCTGCTGTGTTCCAATCATAGGGGAGGATGGTGTAAAGGAGCTCCAGAGGAAAAGGCACTCAGCAGCTCCAGGGGTATCTGCAAAAGGAAGGGTTAGAAAAGTAGCCAAGTGGTCCTGGCGACCTCCTAGTGATGCTGAGAGTGATGAAGAATCTGAAAGTGAGCCTCTTCAAAACAAAATTTGATTAATCTTGTGTATCTTTCCTTTGGTCTGTGTCATGCTTCCAATGCATATGGAGTAATTTGGATACATGGCTACATCAGTTTGCTAGTAATTCTTGGGGTGTGTGGCAAAGCATGGTTTAAGCAATAATTTGGATATATGACTAAAATGGATTATGGGTAATTCTGGGGGTGTTTCATTATCTCAAAATGACCTATGCATAATGATCTTTTTTGGCAGCGTTTTTTTGGTGATAACCTCAAGGACTATTTAATTGAGTGTTTTGTTTGTGTTGAAAAGGGGACTGGGCAGTGCTGCATGTTTAACTTTCTTTTTCCTTTTATTTTTCACTCTCCTGTTCTGACATTTGTTTTAATAGGATACATAATCCTCTTCATTTTTATCCTTTTGTCTTCATGAAAGCTTTTCTATCTAAAATAAAATTCTCCATTTTGGTCTTTTGTGGCATCTTTATGAAAATCTGATGTGTGAAACGTGATAGGGTTGGAAGACAAATTTGATATATGCTCTCAATTTTAATTATTTTGACTTGGTAATGCAGCTGATTCTGCTGTTGAATCTACTGATTCTGATGATGAGTTTCAGATATGTGAGATTTGCAATATGGAAGAGGTAGTCTTCGGTTTTTAATATTTATATTTATCATTAAACTGTTTTGTTGCCAGAAATTGCTGGAATTACTCGTTTTTTCCCCTGCAGGAAAGTAAAGCATTGCTCAAGTGTTCCTGCTGTGGTAAATTTGTCCATTCAGCATGCTTGGTGCCCCCAATAAATGATTTAGCCCCTGAAGAATGGTCATGTCATTTGTGCAAGGAAAAAACAGATGAATATCTTCAAAGAAGACAAGCCTACATAAATGAACTCCAGAAGAGGTTGATATTTTTAGATTTTTTTCTTTTGAGGTTTGTAGGTCTAGTTGGAATTCTTGGGCACACATGGTGCACCGAAATAGCTGTGCCTGATATCAATGTGAACTGGCAGTTACTTTGGGATTTTTAGATTAGTTTCTCATGAGTGCAGATGCATTATTTGCCTATCAAACTGCCTGTTTCTATTCGTTTGGTCAATGCACTGAATGAGTGGCGCACCATAAGTATAGATGAATCTCTTCTAGAGTTCTAGTTGAAATGGTATCAAATATCTATATAGTCTGAATAATTGTTCACAGAGATTAAATCACAAAGCATTGCAATGACTGAAAGGTGAAAAAGGTATACAAGAGAATGGAGACAATGATCAGTGCGTTATGAATTTATACAGGTACGACACAGCTTTGGAGCGCAAGACAAAAATTTTAGAGATTATCCGTTCGTTGGATCTTCCAAATAACCCCCTGGATGATATTACTGACCAGGTAGAGATCGCATGTTGATCAACAGACTTCTTAGTTTGGAAAACATGTTTAATCTTATACCCACCTTCCTCTCAAAATGCACTTCTTTTTCTTGGACATTCCTTTTGTTACAGTTACTTATAAAAAGACGTTACTTATCAAGCCTAATGATTGGTCGTTGGCAACCCTGTAAGTTAGAAAATAAGAAAGATAATTTACTATGATAAGAAATATATTTGCTGAAGCATATTCATAATTATGCATCAATACCATGAGCAGCGTTCTTGATTTCCAGCATATGTATTGAGGCTTGTGGGCCAAGAAGGATCCAAACCCAGAATATTAGGATGGTTAGGAATGATATAAATATATGCTGGCTTTCTTTTTGTACTGTGTTTTGGATCATTGCTCCTGTTGAAAGGTTGACGTAATAATTCATGAATAAAGCAAATTGTGTCATTTATATTATTATTGGTCTTTTTACAAGTTTAAACAACTGCTGATTGTTGAACTAGGAGTGGAAAACACCTACCTTTCTTGTAAGAACTGTTTTATCCATGTATGCTGGCAAAATAATTTTTTGTTGATAATGCATATGTTGAGGATCGAGCAGCTGCTTTTGTTCTCGTGTTTGTGATTGAATGATAAAGTTTGTGTTTGAAGAAAACATTCATTGCCTTCATATTTATGGCTTTCTATGTTATCATCTGCGCTTCTGTGTATTAAACTGGACCAGGATAGGCTTCTGTTCTGTTAGTGGTTAATATAGTTGAGTCTGCTTGTTGGATATGCAGATGGGTGGTGAGATAGCGTATCTCTTTATTTTTGGATAGAGGAAGGAATTTATTGATGAGAAGAGAAAACGACACAGAAATGGGTTGTTTTTTTTTTGGGGGGGGGGTTGGATATAAATAATCCTAAGCCTGTAACTCATAGTGAGGATGTAAAAGTAATACCTTCCAAATGCTCGTCTTGCATTGTGCATTAACTGAAGAAACCACAATCCTGCGGAAACAAGATATATCTGTTATCATCTTGTAGTGCAATCTTTATGTCATTGCTTCCAAATACACTAGATACTGTCTACAGATTGGGGAGATAAGTTTTTGGTGATATGATGCAGATTAGTGGATTGATTTGTTCAATTGATACTATTTATTTCTCCCCTCTGGTTGCCATAATTGTATTAAACATGCAGCTAGGAGGACCTGACAAAGTTGCAGAAATGACAGGAAGGAGAGGCATGCTTGTGAGGGCCCCTAATGGGAAAGGTGTTACCTATCAGGCTCGAAATACGTGAGTCATAGCTTGCTTTCCTATCCTACCTGCAAAGTAGATTTAACGATGACTAAATTGTCACTTTATTCTATTAGAAAGGATGTGACAATGGAGATGGTCAACATGCATGAGAAGCAGCTCTTTATGGATGGTAAGAAGTTAGTTGCTATCATATCTGAAGCTGGATCCGCTGGTGTTTCATTGCAGGCAGATAGAAGAGCCATAAATCAGGTACATCAAACTAATTGGAAAATGTTTTCATCTCTATTATTGGTGGCTTTGTTTGTCCTTTTGTTCTCATGTTACAGACATCTTATTTTCAACCGATCTTAAGATATTACTTTAATTCTTAATTCTTAATTGGTTGTTCTGGGTTCTTTCATTGCCCTCGGAATGACAGAAAAGAAGAGTTCATTTAACTCTAGAACTTCCATGGAGTGCTGATCGTGCAATTCAGCAGTTTGGAAGAACTCATCGGTCAAATCAAGCATCAGCCCCAGAATACAGGTTATTGGACACTATGGATTTAGATAAATTTTATATTTGCTCTCTTTATATATACGTGCACTCATAAGAACTGTAGTTAGTACAAAGCATTGAAGGAGTACATTTAAGTACCTCATTGTTATGGTGGCCTGTAATTATCACTTTTTTAGAGGTTAGCATTGATTCCTGTAGGAAAAGCATGATGATGAATCTTCAAGGTTAGGACACAGTAAATACAAAAGCAATGGCAATTATATATTCTTCATTCTAAACAAGTATGTTTAGTTGGTAGGGGACTAATGAAGCATGGGTTCACATGCTTTCAATACTGGGCATGGGGTGCAGCTTGATTGATAGATATGATACAGCGCCTGGCTTGCCTACCTTAGACCTTGCATGTCCTCTGCAGGTTACTCTTTACAAATCTTGGAGGGGAGAGGCGATTTGCATCAATTGTTGCTAAGAGACTAGAATCTCTTGGTGCCTTGACTCAAGGGGACCGCAGGTAAGTTAGATTCATCTGTTTATAATGAGGTGGCATGAATAATTTTTGGCATATATAATGTTTTCCTCACTATATGGATGGATCTGATACAGGGCTGGACCTACCTTGAGTGCTTATAATTATGACAGTGCTTATGGAAAGAGAGCTCTAATGATTATGTACAAAGGAATAATGGAGCAGGTTTCATGATATTTTAGCAAATGAGTAATATGCATATTGGTATTCTAAATATAGTAAAAGATTGGCTTAAATCCATATACTGGCAACAATTGTTTTCAGGATTCTCTGCCAGTTGTACCACCAGGATGCACATCTGAGAGACCAGACACAATTCAGGACTTCATTATTAAAGCAAAAGCTGCTCTTGTATCTGTTGGAATAGTTAGGGACACGACACTTGGTAATCCTCTCTTTTTGTTTGCCGTTATGTGCCATGCAGTTACCTTGAATGGTTCTAAAATAATAATTTCCAACCAGCTCATAGTTGATTGCAGGAGTATAGTTTTTGATGCCACATTCCATTCATAGTCTTATCTCGTCATAATTCAACTTTCTGCTTTCTATATTTGTAGGCAATGGTAAAGATTTTGGAAAGGTATCTGGGCGTATTATTGACTCTGACATGCATGATGTGGGCCGATTCCTCAACCGGCTTTTGGGATTACCTCCTGAGATTCAGAATAGGTCTGTCCTTTGTGTATTAAGCAACAGGGTGCTTTTAGTTTTATTCTCTGGGTCAGTTGGCTGAAAAGAATTGCTGTACTAACAGGTTATTTGAGTTATTTGTGAGTATCTTGGATCTTCTTATTCAGAATGCTCGTATTGAAGGTAACCTTGATACTGGCATTCTTGACTTGAGAGCCAATATCATTGAACTTCAAGGGACTCCAAAGGTTTGCTGTGCTAGACTTCTTTCTTCCACTCATGTAATTACGTTGAGTCTTTTCTATTACTAATATGGAGAAGGGGGTTGTGGTTATTACTTGCAGACAGTCCATGTTGATAATCTCACTGGAGCTTCGACAGTTCTCTTTACATTTATCTTGGATCGTGGGGTCACATGGGAGGTGCTTGTTCCTTTCAAGGCGATCCAAATAATGGATGCTTTACTGTGATGAACTTATCTTCCTGATTTGTTACTTATTTTTAATGTCAGACTGCAAGTACCATGCTGAATGAAAAGCAAAAGGATGGGCTTGGTTCAGCTAATGATGGCTTCTATGAGTCCAAGAGGGAATGGTTGGGAAGACGTCATTTCATTTTGGCATTTGAAAGGTTTCATTCCTTCTTTTTATTTATCTGTTACCCTAGTTTATATTCATTTTTACCAACTTTAAAACTCATGGAGGGTTTATTTTAATTTGCAAGAAGTATGTTGGCCCTTTGGCTAAGGTGGAGGACATGAATAAAGCGCCTGAGCTGAAGTTATATGTTTCATACCCATTTTGACTAGAATTAAAAGAAATTTTACTATTTGATTTGTCCAAAATTCTGTATGAAATTACTTATCAAATTAGGCATTGATTTGAATGTTAAATCAAACCATCTTGATCTTATTTTGAATATTTCACTTCATCTACTCTCTCCCTTTCTAGTAATGATGTCTTTGTTAATGCACATAATTCACCCCATCCTGTGCACGACACAAAGTCTGGAGGGTCTCCATAGTGATGTCATTATTTTTTGTTTCTTTCTTCTTCCAGTTCTGCTTCCGGGGCATATAAGATAGTTCGTCCGCCAGTTGGAGAGTCACATCGGTATGTATTTAATAGCCATCTAGTCTCCTTGAGCCTTTTAGGTTGGTTGATTGTTTACGCTTGTTATTTTCTACTGATGGTAGGGAGATGAACCTGACAGAACTGAAGATTAAATATAGGAAAGTCTCATCCTTGGAGAAGGCTCAGACTGGTTGGAAAGAAGAGTACGAAGTTTCATCTAAACAGGTATGTGTCCTCAGTAAGCTATTTCAATAAGATTACGAGTTTCTCCGTCATTTTTTAATTATAGATTTTATACACATCCAAATCCAAAATTGATAATTCGACAACTTTTATCTGTTATGTCAATGATCTTATGGGAATTCATTTATAACAATATACCCAACACCTTTCTATATCTATTTCTTGTACCTCTTTTCATATTTTTTTTTTACCCGAGAAAGCAAATACGTTTTGAATTAATGCAGTAGGTAATCAGATGTTTGTGTGCGTGTGTGAATCCATTGCTGTATCCTTGTGTGATTGACATATACACTGAGATCATTGTTTGATAAATGATTATTTTAAATTTGGCATTGCTTGATTGTGCTATGTATGACTGTAAGTTGACTATATCATTGCTTATGCGTTTTTAATCCGTAGCATCACCTATCTAAAAATATTCCAGTATGCATGTCCGTTATTAGCCACATTCGCCCCTTTTAGACTTAAGGTGAGCATATATGAAGTTTTTGATGGCTCTACTTTATCTTACATTTTTTAAACCTCTGGTGGCAGTGTATGCACGGTCCCAATTGTAAGCTTGGCAAATTCTGTACAGTTGGCAGAAGACTGCAGGAAGTAAATGTCATAGGTGGCCTCATTCTTCCAGTCTGGGGAACTATAGAGAAGGCCTTATCTAATCAGGTACTCAACCTGATTATAACATAGCAGAATGATTATAACATAGCAGAATCTGAAGCATTCTAGGGATAAAAACTGTGTTGCCATTTTTAGTTGTGTGGAATTTTAGAATGATTAGATTCATTGAAAAATAAGCGACAAATGGCTTTGATGATTATATAAGATGGGTTAATATATTATAGTCCTCCCAAGCAAGTTCCTTCTTTCCTGAAAGGCATCCAATGTGAGGGGTCCTGGCGGTTCAATGAAATCGTTGGAGAAATATGAAATGCTCCTGACTTTAGCCATGACTGATTAGATGCATTTCTAATATTTTCAAGAATTGTTTCTTTTAATATATTTCTCATGAAAAAAATTTACTCAAGACCACATTTAACAATCTCTACAGGCCCGCCTAAGCCATAGGAGGCTACGTGTTGTACGCATTGAAACTACTACAGATAACCAACGTATAGTTGGTCTTCTTGTTCCTAATGCAGCAGTTGAAGCGGTGCTTCAAGGTTCTCTCTCTCTCTCTCGCTCCCTGCCTTCCCATCACTTATTAGTTGCTCATGTGTAAGATAGAAAACGAGATACTTGTGTGTTTAGTGTATATAGAGCTTTGTTTTAACCTATGATCAAGCTGAAATCCTGCATGGATAAGGAACACTTGGAAGCAAATTGTCTGTGAGTCCAGGACCTCAGAACTATGAAAAGATAAAGATGATACTGCTCTAGTCTTCTAAAATACAAGTTGCATTGGAAACAAAAAATTTGATGTCTTAGTCAAAAGACAGCCTAAGATATATGCTCTGCTACTTTTACATTTCTTACATTTTATATTGATGATTTTGAGTCTGTCATTGTTTGTGAAAGGGTGATGTAGAAGCCAATCTAATTTTGACTTCTGACTTATCACAGGTTTAGCATGGGTACAGGAAATCGATGATTGACCTGAGACAACTTTTTTTGTCACCTTTTTTTTTATTTGTTTTTTGGCAACGAGGCAACTGGTTGCTGCCTTCAGAAAGTTGATTCCATTGTTGCTAGCATCTGGAGGTTTGAACTGCAGGAGCACTTTTGGTTTGAAGAAAAGGCTCAACCTTAACGTGCACTTTTTGTTTGGAGTAATGGACAATTTTTGGAGGGGAGAAGGGCTTATCCTCTAACATCATGCAATAGAATCGTGCAGTCTCATTTTTTGATAATTTTTTATATAATCAACCATTTTTGGCATATAATTGCTTTTGTATATTTGTAAAGGTCTCTGATCAAGTGAAAGACAATAGATGCCTAGGTTATATCTCGCATAGTGTCCAGTCTGGAACTAGTCTGTATCAATCACAATACCTTATCATTGAAATTATATATAAAGTAAATATTCCCTTGCGCATGACTTTTTGTTCCAAACTCAATACATGACCACACTCAAAAACATTCAAAAACATATCTATGGATCTCCATATCTCTGCTCTGTGGAATCATTATATCAACACACAAAAGGAGCATCAACTTGGTGGTCAGTGCAATAGAGCCCGGGTTTCTGATTGAAGCCCTGCCTCTCCAGCATCTCCCTGGCCTTCGTCACAAGCTCATGGTAAGTAACAGCGCCATCAGTTTCCTCTACTATTGCCTGAATGGCATTGCTAAAAGCTCCATAAGCTTTATCAGATTCCCCAGGAGGGCTCGCATCTGCAGAAGTTTGGTCGGACTGGCAACCGCTCATCAGAATCCCACCTGCTGGTAGGCGGCGACTAGTTGATCCAGCGTACACCTCGTGCTTGCTCTCCACACGGGTCTCCAAGGCAGGTTTTGCATATCCCTCATCATTTTCATTCAGTTTTTGTTTGAGAAATTCTTGGGCAAGACTACCTACCATGCCCAAAATCCCACCACCCTCTCCACTTTCAGCGTTACCAGGTTGGAGTTTGGTAAACACAATGTTCATGAACTTCTTCACTTTAGGGCTGGCATCTTCCCCAAACACATCGAACAGGGTAGGTCTCAGCTTCCCTACATCTATATCTTCCTTCCCAGTTTTCTGCTTGAGGATGTCGATGAGAGTGGGGAGGGGAAGAGACCTGCTCTTAACGTAGCCATAATCACTGTCACGTGAAACCACAAAATCTCCTTCTTCCTCATCGTCTTCCCCACGCCTGTTGTGGTGACGCAGTGCTGAAGGCACGTGAATGCCGCGAGACTCCATGGCATCTTCCACTCTTTGTTTCACAAAGTTCCTGAAACCGAAACCAGAGCCTGAATGATGCTCACCTTCTCCCCCTCCTGTGCTTTCTCCTATCTGCTCCTTGGTTTCTTCGATGAGGCCTCCACTGTGGCAAGAATCTGATACAATTGTGAGCTTGCAGCCTCTAGGCACCTTGTCCACAAATTCCTTGAAATCATCATCTGTTTCACATGAAATATATTAGGATTGTTTCGAGCTAGAAGCATAACAACAGGAGTCATTTCACATTAAATTTCCAATTTTTTGGGGTTAATATTCCATTTAGCAAAATTCCATTTTGAACTTCCCAAACAAATGCTATAAAAACTGGGTTTTGTAACTAGTAGTCTTGACAGTTTTCCTGCACTACTAATTATTGGAGGATGAACTTCTAACGCTATGTTACCCCCCATACATAATGAATCTAACTCGAATAAAAATGAGGTTGAACATGAGATTCCCTGAATTTATTGGGATCTCAAGTGTCATCCGATCAAACCTTACGTTGGCTAATAAAATCTAAGGAAAATGGAAAATTTTGCTGTACCCGTAATATGCGGGTACCCCCTAGGTGGCTGTAATATTGACCAATGGACTACAGTTTACGATGGTGCCAATATACGAGGATACGGTTTGCTACGTCATAGATACCGAACGAATGTTCCAGGAATATTCAGATTGATCATCAAAAGGAGAAGACGTTAACTTTACAATTAGTTTCTAGCGCACAAAACATTCTGAGTCCAGATTCCCAGAACTATGGAATTTCTTTGTAACGTCATTAGTTTCTAGTGATTGCATATCTAGAATAATATACTACGATCATTTCTCTAACTCGAAGTGGTTTAAGCTTCCCAACGAAGATCTCAGTAATGTTCATCCAAAAGGGAGAGTGAGAGAAAAATTAATATTAATTTATAATTTATAATATAAAATCAAATTAAAGGAAAACGAAAGAAAGAAACGCAATGAAAAGAGAAGGCAAATAAATTATGGGGAAAAAAAAAGCTGAAATCTGAGGGAAAAAAGTTGAAAGAGTTGACCGGTGATGAGATTCATGTCGCACGGAACAATGCATTCGTCGTAGCCAGTGTCGTCGTCCTCGCCGGTCTCGGCGGGGAGGCGCGTACCGTGACCGCTGTAGTGCACGAACAGGATGTCTCCGGGCTCGGCGGAGCGCACGAGCCTCGTGATAGCCGATCGGATGTTCTTTCCGGTGGGCTGGGTGTAGGAGCCATCGGTGTCGATCAAGACGGTGATGTCGTCCTCGGAGAATCCGTATCGCTGGATCAGGCAATTGTGCATCCTCCATACATCGTTGACGCAACCTCTGAGCTCCGCCTTGGTTCCTGGATAGTTGATCCCGATCAGCACAGCCTTCTTCGCCATAGCCACTCACTCTGTTTCTATCCCCCTCTCTCTGGTTTGATCTAAAAGGTAATGATTTTTTTTCTGCTTAGCTTTGTGATTGAACAGTTTGTGTCCTTTTATTTCTGCTTTTGGTAATCGTTTTGCTTTTACGGTATGGTTTAATCTGTCCGTCTCTCTACTGCTCAGTGCTCACCCAATGATTTCATCTGATGAGCAATCATGCAGCGTGAGATTAACTTTACAATTAATGCTTCTCTCTCTCTCTCTCTTGCCAGAAATTATTGCTTGTCTCTGCCCCAATATAAGACGTAATTCCCTCTCCTTACCCATTCTTTTTTAATTTTGTAGTTATATATAGAATTTAAGATAAAATAGGGCAAGTATTTTACAATATTTTTTTATAATAAAAAGTTTAGATAAGTTGAATTTGGGGCTTTGTCAAGATAGGGTATATTTCCATATTCAAAAGATACTTACAATCGGCTTTTGAGATTATGAAGTCAAACTTTTTTTTATATACTATTATATGCATGATGGTACTACATCGAGTCTTTAATATAAAAGTTAGTTAATACTTTGTATTGAGATTAATGAAACTAATTAATTAATATATTTATTTATTTTTTTCAAACTAATTTACATAACTTCTAAAATGGTGTGCAATCAAATAATACACATAAATATTTCAAATATATGTTATAATTAAGTAATTTATTTAATTTGTTTAGTCTCTCAGAAAAAAGTTAATTTGTTCTTATATTAATAGCCAGAGCTAGTATATCATAAGAATCGTGTCTAATTGATTATACAGAGTCCTTTGTTGTCCTATAAATATATTGATAATACTTCCTTTTTAAATTTTTTTTAATATGAGAGGTAGATAACTAATTTAGATATAATAAAAAATTAGTTAAATTAATTATTTGTAATAAATATGGGTTAACTTTCATAAAATACACTTTTTCATCATGACTATTTTTGAATGGAAACCTCTTAATATGTGTATTCTATAGCGACACTCTAGAGATAACATTATGAATTTGGTAGATAAACTATATTGTGATCTTATAGTTAAAACCAAATTCAATTCTCAATTAAATCTTATGTTAAAGATAAAAATAAATAGCTCACAAGCTTTTATTGGAGGTGGTAACGATGGGTTTTTCTTCCAAAAAAATCAAACTTTAATTTAAGAGATACTAAGGTGTAGGAAAGTTAAACTGCTTGGTTATCCTCTATGTTCGTTATACACAAGCTACTATCATATTTTTTAAAGGAATTGGTCCAAACACAACACGGGGAAAAATAATAGAAAATTCTTGAAAGAAAGAAACTGGTTTAGCTTTATGTCAAAATGTTATTTATATTTTTGGCCAAAACAAATGTCATTTACATTTGCATTGGATCTGCATTAATAAAGACTTGGGTGAAAAAAAAGGCACTTGTATAGATTAAGCTTGAAAATGCATTCTAGATTTTTTTTATTCATGACTTGATACATATGTCGTTATATATATATATATATATATATATATAGAAAGGACCTTTGAGGAAAACTTCAAAAATAAAGTTAAAGGAGCCGATAAAATTATTACATTTTCTTTTTCAGAAAGAGGCCTTTCATAAGTAATATCTTTGAGGGCTTTGTATGATCATTCTGCTGCTTGAATCAGCCCATAGTAGTTTGACTATTGTCACCTCATTATAATCACAAACTTGGCTCATATCAAATTTTATGAACTTGATTGAAACAAACATTCACACGCTAACTCATTTAAATATTACCAAAACTCCAACACAGAATCATTCTTTCACAAAAAAAAAAAGAAAAAAAAACCTCAAGTAATGTCCCAACTGTTAAATAAAAAAATACGAATATAGCAACTCATATAAATTCATATATAGGTAGACAAATTTAATTTATCAGACAGGATTGACATAGTTGCAGTTGGTTCTGATTTCTCCTTCATGTGGCCTGCTCAAAACATGAACATTCCCAAGTTTCACCATGGAAGCTGCAAACTGGCTACCGAAAAGGAAAGGTTGAGTTGCAAAT
>QFDD01005272.1:0-15138 GCA_006871305.1 Vachellia collinsii | reverse complement strand
CATAATATAATACCATCAGTATAATGTATATTTCTTTTATCAGCAATCCACATAATAACAATTCACATATTCATAATCATCTCAATATCAATAATCTCAATCATAATCATAGGCCATACATATATGTTGGAAAATACTCTGCTTTACTGATACATATAAATATTCAAACATATGCATGATCTTTCAAAAGCACATATAAATATTATAAAAAATAGTAAGGTTTCAAAAATACCTTACAGTCCATAAAGTGCATATAAAATAAATTAACCCCGGTTACCTCAACTCCAAGCTAGATCTTGAAAACTTTAAGAGCCAAGAGTACAATTCAAAGTTTTGAGTCACACACACCAATCTACACAACAATGTAGACAAAATTTATATAATTAATTTACATTAAAAGTTTTGGATTAATTACCCAAAAATTATAATTTTATACTCTAATCTTGAGTATTCGTTGTCACTTTAATTGTGCATTTTTCATAACTAAATAATTACTTTAAATCATAATTTAAAGTCAAATATAAATTATTTAAAAAATCCCAATTTAACATTTATATTTCTTACATGAAATTTCTATTTAATAAATCATACATTCTTTCAAAAATATAAATCATTGAAAATATTAATATTATTCCCAATAACTCAAATAAATTATTTAATAAATATTTTAACTAATTTAACAGTTCAAAAATAGCAATTGTTAAATCTATTTCTATAATAATCCATTATAAAATAATTAAATAACCAAATCAAAAATACAATCTATGTAAATTTATTAGTTAAAATCTTTCTACATTACTGTAGACTTATATGGCCGAAATTCAGTACTTTTCTAAATACTAACTTTAAAAATTTCTTCTGATAAGAATAAAATTAACACCATTAGAAAGATAAAAATACATAGAACAACTTTCATAAATAAAGTTTATTAAAAAGAAGAGATTTTCATTACCTAAATTATCTCAACAGAACTCAGCTGTATCTGCTCCCTCGCCTCTTCACTGCGATGTGAAGAGAGGAAGGGAATGATGGGGTATTTATAACCCCTCCCTCCAGCTTCGTCCGTTCGGCTCACAGTATATAATATAATATAATATATTAATATAATATAATATAATAATATTATTTTATTTTATTTTTATTTATTTATTATTATTATTATTTTTTTTCCCACAATTTCAGCCGACATCCCTGCATACTCTCCACCCAAAAATAAAATATAATAAAATATATTAATATAATATAATATAATATAATATTATAATATTATAATATAATATAATATAATTTTTTTTTTCTTCCGGAATTTCAGCCGACACTCTGTATATTCTCCACCCAAAAATAAAATACAATAAAATATATTAATATAATATATTATTATAATATAATATAATAATTTTTTTTTTCGGAATTTCCACCGACACTCTGCGTATTCTCCACCCAAAAATAAAATATAAAATATATTAATATAATATAATATAATATATTATTATAATATAATATAATATAATAATATTTTTTTTTTAAAATTATATATATATTGTTTTTATTTAATTACAAATAATTATTTCTTAATTATAATTAAGGCACAAAAATAAGATTTGGGATGTTACAGTAACAATCATCTTCCAAGAGAAAATGTTGAGATAATATTTTGATGATGACAAATATGTTTTCTTTTTGTTTTTTTAGGGATTATGATTTAGCTTTTCAAAATAAACTGTTTTCACAACACTTCTAAAAGTTACTCGAGTATTAATGAAAGTATTGAGAATACTCGAAGTATTGTATGATGATATTCGAGTATTACTTAAGAAAATAAAGTTTAAAACTCAACACTTTCAATGGCACTCAAGTATTGGTGAAAGTATTCACAACACTCGAGTATTGAGCTTCAATACTCGAGTATCGTTGAACAAAATCAGCTATCAAAACTCAACAATTTCAATGGCACTTGAATATTGGTGAAAGTGCTGACAATACTCGAATACTAAGCTTCAATACTCGAATATCGTGGGGCAAAACTAATTTCAAAACCTAACACTTTCAAGAACACTTGAGTACTCATGAAAGTATTGTCAATACTCGAGTACTACACGACAATACTCAAGTATCGATCTACTTAAATTAATTTTAAACTTCAATACTTTCACTAAAAACTCGAGTACTCATAAGAGTACTGATAATACTCGAGTTTTATGAAACAATACTCGAGCATCGAGCTCAAAACTTTCTTTCTAAACTCTATACTTCAAAGGATACTCGAGGATCAAAGGAAATGCTTGCTCTAACACTTTAGGAACTCACAATACTCGAGTATGGGCTACAGAACTCGAGTATTGAGAGTTAAGTAAGTAATTACCTTAAGAAGAACTTATTGAAACTCGAGTTCCATTTCCAATGCTCAAGTAGTGACAACACTTTTGTGCATACTTGAGAATTCTTGAAAGTGTTAACAATAAAATGCCTCACAAACACTTGAATATCACTATCAGAACTCGAGTATTATCAACACTCTCTAGTTTTGTCTTCAATACTCGAGTATCAACAAAAGTGTTCTTGTGTTTTATAACAATATTTCTTTCAAAACTCAAGTATACCTCAAAAGTATTGTGAACACTCGAGTATTATCACTAAAACTTGAGTACTCTTCAAATTAATAAGATTTCACTGTTTTATTTTGCCAAAACACTCGAGTGTTATAACTAAAACTTGAGTACTTACTTTTACTGACAATATTTCGGTTTGTCAGAAATTCAACTTCATTCATAATCTTTTCTCTTTCATGCTTCATTTATTTGAATCCATTATACACTCATAAATGCTCACTCTTCCTACTTAGCAATAGTGAATGGGTCATCTGATTGCTTCACCGGCGTGCACTTAACGGACCAAAATTTCTGAACATGGCCATACTGTGTGTCAGAAGCATTCAATGCACAACGTTGAACAATGAAGCTGAGAGTAATGGAAATGAAGCTCTGTCTAACGGATATTTATTGCTACTCAACTATAAATAGAAGAGCATTCAAGACGGAAGAGAAGAAGTCACCTACCTATGAAATCGCATTTGTTAGTTGTTTAAATTCTTTCTCAGTTATACTCTCACTATCATTAATTCTTCAGTGCATAGTATTAAATTCTGTTGAGAGAATTCCTTTATTCAAAAATTGTATTTCTAGGAGATGAATTCAAGGTTTGTGAACCTTGGGAGCGTTGGTTAGATTATAAAGAAAAAGAGGGAGTGTGATCCTATGTTCAGTTGAAAGTGAGAAGGGGAGAATTCGCTATTCAGATTGTAAAGGCATGAAAAGCCTGTTATATTGTCTTTAGTGGATTTGCAAAGCTCAAAGGTATATAAGGACTAGATGTAGGTCAGGAGGACCGAACCAGTACAAATCTCTGTGTCAATCGCTCTACTCAAACCTTCTTCATTTTCTGAAGTTGTTTTAAATTTTTTAAATCTACCAATTCATCTCCCTCTTGGTCAAATCCTATTCTAATATAAAAGACCTTGAATGTAACAAATGGAAAAGAGAAAAATAACACAAGATTTGAGAAAAGTTGTGAGTTTGGAGACAAAAAGAATATTGAAAGTAAAGTCAGGTATATAAAAGACATTGTGAAGAATTAAGTAATCAGAGAGACTAATGGTCCTTGAGATAGTACAAGTAATGTAACTATTATTGGGTAGTTTTATGGAAATAGGAGAAACATGATGATATTCAAAGAAAAAGATAAGTTTATGACATACATGATTAGTAGCTTCTATATTTGTTATCCAAGAGGTGTGATTAGAAAAGGAAGTAATGATGGAAAAATTACCTGAATGAGAATTAGAAGATGAAGTAAAATGAAGATTATGAATGGAATGCATAGCAGCAAATTGTGACTAAACCAGATCAATGAGCTTTGGATCTTATTTTGGTACGAACAGTGGGGATGGGGTTGAGGAGATGCTAGGAGATTTGGTTGGTGGCTTTGTCACTGGTAATGATTGATCTTGAGATTGTAAATGATAAGCTAATAGAGATGATGAATTAGGAAATTTAAAGCTCGGAGGAAAACCATGTTTGCGATAACAAGTATCCATAGTGTGATGAGCATGATTACAAAAGGTACGAAACTTATTATTACCAAATCCAGTATTATCTTGAGTCTTTGGACCATTACTAGAACTAGATGATCGTAATGGACCTTGTTGAATAAGACTAGTGGTTTAACAGTTAAATGCATCTTACGTTCTTGTTGTAAAATTAAGGAGAAAGCCTTATTCACAGAAGGTAAAGGATCAAGTAAAATAATCTGAGACTTCACTGCAACAAATCGATCATTGAGACTTGTCAAGAATCTGAAACATTATCTTGTTCATGGTAAACCCTACAAGAACAAGTAAAATTGCAAGAGAAGTAAGAAATAGGTTGAAGACTTGTAAATTCATACATGAGAATTGTCAATTTGGTAAAATATTCATTGATTGACAATTCTACTTCCTTAAACGAGAATATTTCAATTTAGCAACATGGAAGACATCACTTTGAGCTAATCAATCCTTCAGATTATACCATATATCATACGCTTTATCCACCAAAGGATGCTCTATGCAATGGTAGGGGACAAAGAACGTGTAATCTAGGTACATACCAATGTGTTGCAACACAACTAAGCAGGATACAATGGATCAAAACTCAGAGGCGCAAGTATGGAACCACCAACAAATTGGAGCTTATTCTTGGGATTGTAGAGTCATCTTCATAGCTTTAGACTGTGTATGATAATTCGGTCCATTGAGTGCTGGAGTAATGAGAACGAGGGTAAGGATTTCATTAGGATGTAGATAATAAGGGCTCGAAAAATTTTAGGTACTATGTTAGTGCTAGTGACGGGTTGGTGGCGGTCATTGCGTTGTCCACAGTAGCAGAAGTCAACATCACGATGGCTATTGCTCTGATACCATGATACTGGCTGATAATCGGAGAAGAAAAAGATGAAGGAAGATACAGAAAAATTGTAGACTAAAAGGAAGAAATGGAAAAAAATGAATGAATCGTACTATTGTTTTTATGCTTACACTTGTCCCTTTATATACACATGTAGGGATAAATATAATTCTAACTAAATTCTAACTATTAGTTATAGATCTAACTAAACTCTAACCTCTATCATTATTATAGCCTGTCAATAAGGAGTTTTAGATTTAGATTTTATTAAGAAAATCCAAGTGTAGCTCTTGAAAAATAATCCACAATTGTTAAAAATTATTGATGGTTTTGATGTGTGGGTGTCCTATAGGGTCCCCACACATCCACTTGTAATAATGCAAAACAAACTATAGTCTTTATGAAGCTAAAAGTAAATGGAAGTTTAATTTGCTTTGATTGGACACAAATATCACAAATCTTATTCGTTGATATATCTTTCTGAGTCATAATAGGTAAGTGTTTCAAGCATGTTCCACTCTATAATGCAAACATCAAAATGTCACCACTTTTAAATATCATAATAGTGTCATTTACAAAATTAACATCTTAATCATACTAGTTTTCCATGCTGTAAGATGTATATGCCTTCTACTACTTTACTAGTCACCTACATTTGGCCACCCCGAATGCCGTGCATCCAAAAGAAATAAGGGGAAAAGAGCTACAAAAAAGTGTTGCTCTTTGGTTAACCAAGAGACAAAGATGAGATTAAATTTAATTTGGGAAGCATAAAGGACATTAGTAAGTGTAAAATATTATGAAAAACGTACAGTTACTGTAACTCAGTCATAGAGTCCGGAAAATAGGCCGAGCCCGTCGGGTCGGTCCGATTAAGCCCGTTTAAATCAAGGGCCGAGCCTGTAATTTAGTGTCAAAAAAGGGAGTCGGGCCTAAAAGGGTCGGCCCTGTAGGACCGCGGACTTAAAAGGGCTGGCCCGTTTAGGCCCTCCAACTTTTTTTCTTTTTTACTTTAAACATTTTTTATTCTTCCTATATTTTTCTTACCATTTATCTAATGTATTATATTATAACAACTTCCTCTTTTCCTTCAAATTGTAAAAGAAATCTTTTCAAGTTAAATACTTATTTTCAATTATTTTATGTGTTATATAAAGACAAACACAAGACACATATATATTTTCACACCTTTAATTCTTATTCTTTCCAATTTTAATATCAAACTTGTTATGTTGTTTGCCACATACAAACTACTTTTTAAAGACCAAAATTAAAAATGTATTATTTTAACTTGAACTATTTGAATAAAGTGAAAATATGTTAAACATACATGTGACCCATAGGCCGACCCATGACCCGCGGGCTGGCCCATGACTGACAGACTTAGGTGTTGAACAGTAAAATTGGGGAATGAATGTAAACCTTTATTCTATCATTTTATTTATTACATTAATAACATTTAAACATCTTCTTACTTCTAATTATAAATCATTTGACTACTACTAAAAATAATTTTCATGTCCAACTTTGCCAAAGACCGAAAATGATGGTGGTGGTGGTGGTGTTACGAACAAAATACTTGATATTTTTCACCTCGCTGAAACAGAGCCTTCTGAGCCAATTCCTAATGAAACTCAATCAAATTCAACTGTTCTTGAAATTAAAGATAGTGATGAAGATTAATGAAAAAAGAAGCTAATGTTGTATGATTTGTGAACTTAAGTTTAAGACCTTCAGAGTATTTATTATTATCGATGTAGTTATTTAAATAATTAGATATGACTTTCTATGTTTTTGAGTAAGGGAATTGTATTGGTGTTAAAATTAATGTTGTATTTTGTAAAAAAAAAAAAAGGTTAAAAGGGCCTCAAGCCCGCGGGCCGACCTGCAGCCCAACCTTTCGAGGGCCGGGCCTGAAAAATGTAGGGAAATTAGGGAGTAGGGCCTAAACGGGCTGGCCCGTTCAGGCCCTAAGCCCTATAGGGCCGGCCCTAATTCCCCACTCTACTCAGTCACCATTTGTGATCCTTATATGTTTAATACGTCTATAATAGTTGGGGTGTGCGTGTGTGTGTAATAATGACAAATCACTAACTAAATGCGTAGTTGCATATGAATCAATGGCCCCATTAACATATGCATATCTACAAGAGGGGCATTCAGTCAAACCTATATCAATTAAAGCATGAACAGTTGTTGCAACCTCTGTGTCTTTTTTCAGGAATTGTAGGAGGCATTCATATTGCTTAGGAGTAAAAGTTGGAGTAACAACGTTGGTGGTGTGTGTAGATGAGTTGTGGAAAAAGCCTAATTAATGCCAAGAAGGGGATTCATTAGTAAGATTTGGCTACTGGAAGTGGAGTAGCTATCATTAGCGGAAGCATGTTGGGTGCATACCCATAGATCCTAGTATTAGAACCTGGCTTTGATACCATGTTGAGCAATAGAAAGCCAGCTGAATAAGCTGAATAATTCTTTTAGTATTATTGAATTATTAGTCTATACATGATGATATGGGACTATGGTAGCATGGTTATATAGAGCTCCGGTACTTGGGCTATTACAAACTAGGGCTTACTAGGCCATAATGCAGTCTATTAATTCCTACAATACTAAATAAATTAACCAATATTTTTTTTTATTTAAAAGAGTAGGCACTAACAACTTAAGGTTACAACGGTAAGATTGAACATGTGACCTCCCATATCGGAGATACCATACCACTAGACTACATTTAATCTGATCAAATTTTGTAAATAGATCCGATACATTTATACTAAGAGGAATGTCTACTTTTATGTGCAGACAAAAGATTGATTTAAGGGTGGAATTTGTTGAATTTCTTACCATTCATAAGTTAGATATGCTTTCCATTTTTTTATCATGTGAATATGAGATAATTTCACATCACTCAAATTGCTTAACGATAATAAGGTTTTTGTGAGGTAGATAGCATATCAATAATAATAAATTTTAGACTTTAGAGTAAAATATAGTGATATATCTTCCGTTTTCATAAAATTATATAGACATTTCAATTATTTTTAAAATTATAGTTTAATCAATTTTTAAAAATCCCATTATAGATTCTAAAATGCTGAATTCGTATATTTGTCATTATGTTGAAAAAAAAAATTAGAACTATTAATTTCCCCGGTAATATAATTGTACTCTCTCTCACACCAATTGAAAGATCTCTAAATAATAAGTACGACAATATTTAACTAAACAATTTAAAAGTACAGTGTTAAAATTAATAAAATTAAAGAAAATGAACATAAATTACATTAAATAATTTATCTCTTATTATATTAAACATCTATTCGGTCAATATTTTTACATATATGTGTTTGAATATTATTTCAACCAACTTATATATTTAAATTATAAAAAAATTAAGAATTTTAAGAGAGGGACAATTTGGTCCTCATATATGAGTTAACAATCAATTAACAGTGATTATGGAAATGAAATCTTAAAAGTGAACAGGAGGTTTAATTTGCATTTTGCTGCTATTGATCCCCAAGATGTTCCCATGAATTTTTAAAGGAAAAAAAAATTAATCTTATACTCTTTGTAGTTCTGACTCAGTTAACTCTATTCCTATACTTTAATTTGATGCGACTGAGCCCCTGTAATTTTAACTTGTTTATAACTCAATTCTTAAACTTTAACTCATTATAACTCAAATATTATAATTTGAACCATTTTATAATTTAATTCTCGATATTTATTATACATATGATTTTATTTTCTAAAGCACAAAGACTAAATTCTAAAATACTTAACATTATAAGGACTAAGTTACAGAAGTAGAGTTTGAAAACTAAGGTCATAGTTGAGTAAAAACTATAATAATTATGTTGTCCATACCATACAAACCAAAAATTTAATTTTAGACAAACATATTTTTATGTTTGCCAATTAAGAACTTCTTAGGTTCTCTAGTATGAGCAATTTCTATAGGAATTGAGAAAGGCTTGGATTCGCTTGTAGGTGAGCGAACTGCTGGTCATAAGGATCCAATTAAAATAAAATAAATGGGATGTGAGTCTATTTTACCCTTAATTTTACTTGGAATGATCCAGCGAATCAATGAAATGTCCATGGCGTCGACATTGATTGCACAAGTTGCCAAATGCATATATAAATTGTCAACCATTTCACCACATCATCATTATTATTGTGAATGTGATATTATTGTATAATATTCACTACTAGGTAGTCGACGAAATTTCTTAATTTGATAAAGTCTTCATCTATATATTACTTAATATATGCTAAATTAAATAATTTATTTAACATTTTTAATATCCTCAAATTAATTAATTTAATTTTATATTAAATATCAAAATTATTGTTCATTAATTTTTGTTAAGATCAAATGGAAGACATTTTAAACTTCTTCAAAAAGATTTGGAATTCAAATTTTATGAATAGAAAAAAAAATCACATCACATATTTTATACTTAAAAATGACCGTGCATTTTTATGATAAAAGAAAAGACTATAAACAGCTTTATACTACTATATCATACGAGAATTTCTGCAATGAAGTCAGGGGCGAACAAAAGAAGCTTTTTCCGTCCGCAATGCTCAAAACGTGTTTTGCCATGGAGTTTATTACCTCAGTAATCTCTCGGTTACACGGCTCGATCCTTGTATCCCAATCTTAATCCAATTTTCTTTTGATTTCTCCAAGAAACTGACGTTCCGAGGGAACCAGTTACAGTACTAAACCCAAAGCTTAGCTCACCCTATTAATCTGATTTGGACTGTCCAAATCCAGATTTAAACTGTCCAGATTTGATTTTGTTTTTAAAATAATGATTTTTTAAGTAAAAAAATATTTTTTTAAAAAATAGTAGTTGAGATATTGCTTTTATTTTTTATTCTGTATCTACTAGAATAGTTTTTTTTTAGAAAATATAGATTTTTATAAATCAAATCTGGATAGTCTAAATCAAATCTGGACGGTTTAGATCAAATTAGTAGGATGAGCTAAACTTTATGCTTAGTACTGTAGCTGGTTCCGTTCCGAGTGATCCTTAATCCATCCAATAGTCATCAGCTTTGTTGATTCTTAGTAATATGTTTTAACCACCACCTTGTACCAGTGTATGTCCCACTCTTTTTTGAGGCCCCATAGAACACCTCAAAGTTCAGCATGAAGGCTCGTTCCCTTGCCAATATTCTATGCGAAACCATCCAACACCGAACCATTGTGGTCTAACGCTATTCCTACATCATCTATGTTTGACTTTTCCCTAATATATGCTTCATCAACATTTATTTTGATACACCCCACAAACCCCGTGTTGTCTAGGAGAAATACTTATATACTCAGGGAGTGTCACATCATCCATATTCTATCAAATGAACATGTTTCAAATGTCCTATATTGTGATCCATATCCTATAAATATTTCCAAATTATTTTCCTTTTTTCCACAATAAATATATGTGATAATAGGATATGGAAAAAGGAAAATAATTAAGAGAGATTTATGGGATATGATATCACAATATAAGACACTTAAAACATTTTCATTGGATGGAGTAGGGATGATGTGACATTCTCGGAGTATGTAAGTATTTCTTGTTGTCTAGTGGGTGCAATTCAATACTTCAAGCTGGTTCCTGCATAAATTAATATCTAAATACGCTATGATAACGTGAATCTCTGCCAAAACTTGTAGATAACCCTTTGATTGGTCCTTGAATACTCCTACATTTCTGTTCAACCAAATCGATCTGTTGATTGAAAACTGCGAAATAAGCGCCCCATTGGACTCCATTAACCATTGTTGCACTAATGTTCCATTCCATCTATCGTCCCGGATCTGTCACTCCATAGAACTTAGATTTAATAGGCATAGGAACCAGATCATCCTAGCCGTTGTTGCAATCCCATAGTTTCTCAGTACGTGCATGGTATCCTTTTGATCCGTACCACACAATGGACATCTTGTATTGCTTTGTGAACCTCTAACCATCCGTGCATGGTTTGTAGGCAACCTCCCTCTTTCACAAATCCATAGGAAAGTTTCACAGCGTTGGGGAACTGGGAGTTTCCATACTGTACTCATTTTGATAATATCAAATACTTCATCAATCTTAAATAAAATGTTCGAATTCATTTTGTCTTTTTGTTGAACAATTTACACCGTCTTTTAAATTTATATATTTTTTTAAATTATCTCTATTGGTTATATATATTATTTATGATTTTCGTCTATGAGAATAATGATTAAAGGAAGGAAGTAATTAACTTAACTACTTTTTTTATTAATATATAAACATTACTCCACTCAAGCTCTATTATAAGGCATCTACACGCCCAACCACCTAACCGAAATAAAAGAGAGGTGACTAAATTTATTTGAAAATGTAAAAAAAAAAAATTCAAATTTACTCATACTTAGAATGATTATTTTACATTTTATTGTATCAAAATTTAAATAAAGGCAATCTTAGGAAAATATAATCAATACTATCAACAAACGCTTGGTTGGATTGGTACAGGAATCCAACTAATATATATGGAGTCTCAAGTTTAAACCCTGGATATAGCAACGCTAAATTTTGTTGGGAGAGCTTGTCACCTGCAGAGTTTTACAAGTGTTTGATCTTGATTAGTCGGTTGTTCGGATATCTGGTAATATGGTTTAGAAAAATCATCAATTACCGAATGACCAAAGGTTATAAAGAATATAATCAATACCATATTTAGTAACTTATACTCCTTTGATCTTTAATGTATGATTTTAAAAGAGTTGGTTTTAATACTACATGTTAAACTTATTAGAATTTTCTCCTCAACCTACCACCCATTAACGGTCCCCAAGGTGACAGCTTCCTCTTTTGCAACAATGATTGAAGGCAAATAAGTCCTACATTAAGAACCACTCATTTATTATAGAAAGTGCCTTATAACAAGGACGGAGAGAATACTCATCAAGTTTTTTTTTTTTGGACCAAAATACTCATCAAGTTCATTTATTGAATTTCAGTCAATACCAATATATCATAAAATAATTGGATAGAAAAAGCGTTCTTTTGTCTGATTCAACAAACCTATATATAATGTTGAACCATCAATCCAACTCGCAGGCTTTAGCCGGCAATGATTGATTAAAATATATCATGTACGTAACAGTGTAAGTCAAACCTGAAATAACTGTCATCCCAAAAGCTCCTCATCAGTTTATATATACATATAGAAACTTGCTTGTGGCTTATATATACACAAACTTCCTTCTACATATATGTTATTAGTGTGAATAAGAATATCAATAGAGAGAGAGAGAGAGAGAGAGAGAGAGAGAGAGAGAGATGAGACAAGCAGGAGCATATTCAGGGCTACACTGTGGGGGAGTATCAGGGAGGATGGGGCCTCACGCGCTGCCATTAGCGAGGATAAAGAAGATAATGAAGAGATCAGGTGATGATGTCAAAATGATATCAGGTGAGGCTCCTATTGCTTTTGCAAAAGCTTGTGAGCTCTTTATTGAGGAAGTCACAAGGAGGTCTTGGCTCATGACCACCCAATCCAAGCGCCGGACACTCCTCAAAGATGATGTCGCCTCCGCCATCATCGCCACCGATCTCTTCGATTTCCTCATCTCTTTGGTCACCCATGGCCGCCACACTGATGATTCCTCTACCTCTACCACCATGGAATCGTAATGATGAAGCCTCATTGCTGATGTCTCTCATGTCATGTTCTTTATCTTGTTTATTTAGTTATACAACAGTTAAAATTCTAAAGAATTAATGCTTCTCTCAAATATTTTTGTTTCTCTTACATCCAGTTATTTTCTTGGAATTACTATTACCAAAATGTTTAATAATAACTGGAAAGCATGTAACTATAAATTTCAGTATAATATGAGGATATACTCACCATTTGTAATTGGAAGTTTTTCGGTAATTAAGTCATCTCCATCGAACCTAATAGTAATTTTCCTTTTTTTGGGTGAGGTACAAGTATATTTATATTGAAGGTAATTATATTTGAAACAATGTTGGATGCATATACTGTAGGACATTTTTTTTATAGGAATGTTATAAGAAATAACTCATTTTTTTAGAATCAATTCTGGTTGGTTAAAAAGATGAAGAAGATGATGGGATCATTCAATCACGGATAAAAAATGAACTTGAAGTCAAACTGGTCTAACTTAAATGTCAGGGGTTATATACAACTGGTCTAATTAAAATTGAAGGAGTGTTTGTATGTTATAGTTTAAATGATTTTATCTGCTATGTCATTCTCACTAATATGACAGAGCAATTGTTGTTAGTTTACTTTACAACAAAAGTAAGCGTATGGAATTTAACGTTAAAAAATAAAACATTAGGGAGTCAAAATTTAAACTTTAAAATTGGGGGGATTCATGTGCAAGTAATGCAAAGGTTTTGAGGGATTTGTATATTTTAGCTTAATTAATTTAATGAGAATGCTTTCATTGATATATCATATGATGTAATGTATTGATTTTATTATTATCATGAACACTTTTAAGAAATCAATATTTTTTACTTAAAATGTTAAATTGATTTCTCAACTAAACATTATATATGTAATGATAACACATCATTATTGAGTTTTATATATTTAAAAAATGTTACTCTTGCTTTTCACATTATTTTCTAAGGGAATGTATTTCAGATGGAAAGAAATATATTTTTATTAATAATTTATTAATTATCTCTTATTGTTTATAATTTCTTTAATATTTTGTTAAAAACAAGACAAAACTCAGTCTTTTACGGTTACACTAAGTTGGCTCCAATGCATAGAGATTGAGCAATGCATTCACAGTCAATATATCGAACCAAGGCAACTTATCTCATCATCACTTAATATAAATATATATATATATATATTATTTTTATGTTTTAGAATAATATTGGATTATATGGGATTGTTTTTCTTCATAAATCTTTCATAACAAAAGAACTTTATATACGTGTTTCTTAGAAAATGAATCTCATGTAGCTTTACGAAATTAAAACATTTGGTTTTTGACCGCTGTTTATGTGTATGGACAATGATGATTAATATTTTAATTTAAACACACTTAAGCTTATATATTTTATGCATATCTATATTATATTCTTTTTAAAAATTTAAATGGTAATGATTTATATGTAACTATAAATAATAAACGTGTGTATATATATATATACCTATAAAAGAAAACCTCAACACGATTCAAAACTTATGCCTTAAAATCGGCAATGGCATATATAATGTAGTTCTTATTGATGAATCTGCTGAATCAAATAATAAGTCACAAAAAAATTGTTTTTTTTTTTTGGGAAATAATTTGATCATGACAGTTGTAAATGTTTAAAATGGATGTTAATGAAAGAAACCGAATGGCAGCTGGAATCCAATCAGCGGTGGCTAACCAGTTGGTCCTACCAACTGGTCACAGCCGTTGTAAACAGAGACTTTTTAATTACAATTAAGGACTAAGATATTTGATTGAAATTTATATCATTCAAGAACTTAAATTGTTATTACCTTCATGGTCTTCATTCAGAGAGATACTTTTTTTTGAGTGAAAAGGAAATTATATTAACAGAAAATAATTACAATGTTCAAAGCATGAGGAATACAAGCGAATCAGAAAGAGCAAATAGGGTTATCCTATCCGTGCCCTTTTACAAAATTCAATAGCCTGTTGGGTATAACTACTGAGAGATAAAACTTCATTGACCAATCGATGCGCAGGTAAGGTCTCATTCCCAAAGATAAAAAGGTTCCTGGCGCTCCAGAGCTTCCAGCACATTATCCCAAAGATTATACGCCATGTGGGCTTGTCTTCACTGGGCTGGAGATGAGTCGTGAGCCAGGTATCAAAAGGACCATCGTGAAAGGCTTGAAGAGTGGTCGTTGGAAGGATAAGTTGCCAACATGAAGAAGCAAAAGGACATGATCTGAGAACATGGTTAAGATCCTCTGTCACCTGGTCACAACGAATGCAGGATGCTGATGAAGCCATGTGTCGCTTAACTCGGTTTGAGTTGGTTAGGAGTTTGTCATGCAATGATAACCAAAGAAAAGTTCTGATCCTTTCAGCTCCAGGCCATTTCCAAGCGAGGTGCCACTGTTTACTCTCGTCAGCCCATTTGTCATACATTATTAAATGATAAGCAGATTCAACAGTGAATTGCCGAGAGCCTGT
>QFDD01005271.1:0-12712 GCA_006871305.1 Vachellia collinsii | reverse complement strand
AACTAAGGATACTCACAACTTCTAACTACAAGTTAATAAACAAATCACAAGCTATACATGGGTACTGGCATCACTCACAGGTTAAGTAACTCAGAAGGGGCAGCACGTAACACTGTCAATGCCTCCTTCCATCTCCATTGCCGCTCTGAAAATGGTAGAAGATGCTGCAATATTGACAAACGCCATTCCCACTCTTCAATGAAACGCTTTGCAATTGAAATTCTCCAATCCAGAGCTTGTATGCTAGCTGTGCTTAGACTGTCATCTAGTGTGCCCTCTGACTCAATCACAGATGATATATTGTGGCGCAATATATCAAGTAGTAAGCCAGTGAAAGATATAACCATTTTATTTCCCCCTTCATATTTAATCAGGTCACCATGTTCAGAAGAGAATGTATTGGACAATTTAGAATCACTTCCTGGTGATGGGCAATGCATTGAATTAAGAGAGAGATTATCCATGTGTAAGAGTGAAATTATGACATTCACCATAAAAATCTGCATAATAAAAAATTGTGTTAGATACATATGATACATAACAGGGGGGAAAAGGAATTACTAACAATCTTCAAACTCCTCAAACCAGAGCATACAAGGTAAAAGTATTTTAATTCAAAAAAGATTGAAGAGCTCATGGATAATACAAAAGAATGCCTCTGATCCTATCTAATTAATTTTACAACATCTGGGAAACAAAACATGGCATTATATATCCTATATGAACTTTTCTCCTACATTTATTTTGAGAAAAACAAGTGATTGAATAATCCAAAGACAGCAGATGATTTTGTAATATTTAAAAATAAAAGTAAGAAATATAAAAGACAGAAAAAAGAAAAGAAAAAATATAGAACAGTTAAAAAAACATATTGCACTAGTACTGGTCAGGCAATACATATGACCCAGGTGGCAATTATCAACTAGACTAGCGAAACATAACTGCATGAACAAGAAACCACTCACAATTTTTAGATCTTGAGAAGGCAACCATTGTGCAAAAATGTGACAAAATTAGTCATAAAAGAATAACCTTGCGAGGCAGATTACTGATGGAATCCAAATGGTTGCGCAGACCTTTCAAATGACATAATGCTACTTGTTGATGAGCTTCTTTTTCATCAGAAATGCTCCTTTCCATTGCTCCTAAAGCAAGAACAGTCGACTCTAGAGCATACCGCATGTGCATGAGTTCCACATCTTGCATCCTATGTCAATCATATGGTTCATAATGACCAGGGGCAAAATAGCCCAAAGATAATGGAAAGAAACAATCTATAGAATGCTCAGAGTTTCATATCAAAGGTTAAAACAATCTATATATGCTTTGAAGTCAAAAGAAATAGAGCAAGTCGATATTTTTATGTCAAATTTTCCACAAAAGCTGTAGGTCCTGCAGAATAATGTTATAAAATTAGTACTAGGGGACATCTAATGCCATACATATAGAGAAACTTCCATCCGTTCATTAGTCAAAAAGGTTAATCATGGATGGGTACAACAATCCCCATTCCAGAACATAAAGTCCGCCACTGCACCGGGGGATTCTTGATCCCAGGACAAGAACCCATTTGCCTGGAAAATTTCCAAACTGAACAAATTTCTCTCAGGTTGAGGATCATTTAACTAAAACTTGTACTTATAAAATCACAAACAAAAAGAAAATGTCTTAAAACAATTATCAATATAATTCAAAACCCATACAATGCTATTTGAATATTTTTAACTAACTTTCCATACAATCTATTACATTGATTAATGCATATAAATTATGAATAAATATTAATGTAAAAATCTATAACAAGCTGCAATATTTACATGTCATAAATAATACAACTTATTTCTCAGACTCAATGCAATGCATTGGGGAGTCCACCTAATTCACAAACACACAGGGTATAGCAACCCAGACCCTTGGGATACCCACAAAATCCCCAGACTCCATAAAGTGTGCAAGTTTTATAGGGTATCCATAGGGAATAGGTATGTTGATGCATATCTCAGTAATACATCTCGAATGACTAGATGTCACATTTTAAAGCTGCAAACTCAAATAGCCAGTAGTTAAATGCTAAAATCAGGAAGTAAGGACGATACAGTTTTCTAGATATAGTCATTTTTTGTTAATCAAGTGAGGGCAACTTACAAGAATCAGAATCTTCAAAGGTACCAGGAAGAGTTGGCAAACAAAAAATTCTATATGATATCTGGGTATTCTTTGCAAGTGCAAAGAATGTAAAATGAAGCCAAAAAAAAAAAAAATCACAACTCAAATGGATATTGGCTTATTGAACCCCCATTAGGTAACAATAACTTGTCACAACCAACATCTCGAGGTGGCAATATCTGAGTTGATCCCAAGGTGTGATAGAGTCCCAGATTCTATCATGGTATATTCAAGAAAAAGGAAATTTAGAAGCTATGAATAGGAAATAATTATTAGTTTATTCTTTTCAGATTTTCATTAGAATTTAAATATTAGTTATTTTAGTTTATGGAAATCATATTATCCTTTAGGAATTAGATATATAGCCTTTATGGATATCATATTATCCTTTAGGAATTAGATATATATCTTTTTAGTTTATCTTTTCAAGTTGTACTCTACTATTATAAATAGGCCCTTAGGCCAAAGGAATAAAGAATGGAGTATTGAATTATTTCAGTTAAATTTCAGAGATTCTCCTGAGCTATCAGAGTGTGGAGGGCGAGATTCTTGCCTTAGCTTCTTTTAGATTTATTTTTTTGCATTATTTTCTATTTTCCTTTTCCTTTTTGAAATTGATAGATTGGGACCTACCAAGGTGTCAGTACATCCCACAATTTTTTTTTGGGTGGGGGGGGGGGAAGGGAAATTGACGAGCTCACCTCTTCCAAGCAGCCAAAGTGGAACCAACTGGCTCCATACTGATCAATTCAATGGCTTCCTGGAATTTTATTCCTGGCACAACATCAAATAGCACCTACAGAAAGATAATTCCCGTCATAAGACATAAGATATGTAAAGACACGAGATTATTTTGAATTAATGTCATGAGTGCCATTTTAGACCAGCCCAAAGAATGTTCATTACATTTTACACCTTCCAGAGGAGTAATAGAGATATGAATCCAAACTATTCCATTACCAAGAAAGACAGTAATTAAGTTTCACCCAACGACAACATGAAGCACACTTGCTTAGAAAATGAACAAATCTCTGCAGATTCTAGCAACTGTCGTATGCCACGGTAAATTAATTCAAATGTATACATAATGACAACTTTAATAAAAGAGAGAAAGCGAACTTGCTAAAAAAATATTCATCAGAAAATATTTTCAGATAATCACCTAATAGAAGATATGAAAACACCAACTTTCACTTCATTCCAAGATTCAAAAATCTCAAATTAATTCTGAAATGTTACAATAAGAATATTAATTCTTAACAATTCGTCATATAACTCTTGATGCCAAGATTAAAAATCTCAAATTAATTCTGAAATGTTCCGTAAGAATATTAATCCCTCACAATTCGTCATACAACTTCCCTTTCAAATTATAGAAGCATTTTAAATTGCAATGAGACACTACTTAAAGTTTGGAGTGTCTGTCTACAATAGTTTTCAGTATCATCAAACACAAAAGTAAAGATTACTGTATTGTTGATTGGCACTTGATCAAGTAGTTGTTGTTTGTAGCTTTTTGGAAGCTGACAATGAACTGAATCACCAGGGCAGAGTTCGGAACTGGTACCAAAATTAAAATGGATTGGAACCTTACCATTTTAGTAAACAAAGGTCAACATAAATGGATGGAACTGAATAACTCTAATATTATAGGGAAATACATAAAGCCTCCATCCTATGAGTGACTTCTTAGTCGACTCTCCCTCTTGTCTTCTCTTATAGACCAGGCTCATGTTCATTAGACCCATCATTAATATGAGTGTTTACAATTAGCATCGCTTCTATTTTATGAAGAAATTAAGGACAGGCTGCCCAGATAGCACTGTTCATGATGACAAACAAAAAGATCAATTATTAAAGCACATTATAAGAAGGAAGACCACATTAAAGGAGAATAGGAATACAGAGCCACGTATTAACAGTGATTCACATCATTGATTATTGATAAGCAATGGCAATCCTTCAAAATGAGGATAATATAGAAATTCAAGCTTGAAGATCATAATGCAGCATATATGGTATATGTTACCCGTAGGGGACTTTGGACAGAAAGCCGTTCCAACACAAAGTTCTCAACAAAAGGGTCAGAATAAGCATCTTCATCTCCCAATGCCATCTGTCCTTTTCCAGATAGTGTTAATGAAAATTTTGAATTCCAAGACCGACCAGAATTAACAAAGGCAACAAAAGAAGCAAGATCAAGCTGATAGCATAAAGTGTCACAAAGTTGCTCCACGCAGGACACCTGTCAAGGTATAACATCATATTTATCAATGACTTTCCCACTAAAAATATCTAGTACCTCAAAGCACACCTGAAATATAAAGATGAAAAATACCTCATCTGATTTATATCCATAAAGAGAAGATTCCTCAAGCTGAATTACTTGTGACTTACTTTTCCAGAGCAGTTGCATTAATTTCCTCCGTGCTGCTATTTTACCAGCCAGTAAATCCCAACCCATGGCAGCTACCAATGGCTGAAGGTGGGGAAACAACTGTAGAGCCTGCAGTATGCATTAAGTAGGCATATTTTATACACGAACATATATCAATTTAGGAGAACTAAAATTGGTAGTTCATGTATTTAAAAATAAAGGAGAAGTGTACATGCTTAACAGACTAGTGTACTAACAAAAGTGGATACATACATTGCTGGCTTCTTCAAGTTGCTCCCTCTTCACAGACAATAAGGCGGTATCCATGATACACTCAAGCACATGTAGTCCAGAAACACGAGCATAATGGTACATTTCTGCCTTGCAAGAATTGACAACCTTATCCAGGAAAAATGCCTTATCATCTACATCCTGATGAAGCTTTGACTCTGCACAGTATCTCAGAAACCGTGCAAGAGGAGGTGGGACGAAGTGTTCAGTTTGAGCTCTATAAACTTCAATCTCTTCAGACAGCAGCTCATCATGAATTGTCTGAGGAAAAGCATTGATATCTGATATAGCTGTTTTATTTTTATTTTTTTCCAAAAAAAACTCATGCATCCAAGAGACAGATTTTCCTTGTAAGATGCCGACATGATCAATTCCAGAAAAGACTGACATGTTATAAACTCTCAAGATATAAACTTTTAAAACACCAGTTTTAAAAAAAAGAAAGAAAGAAAGAACGGCTTAAGACCATTATGATGGAGACTCTGCAAGAATCTATCAAGTTTACAGAATGCCCCTTGAAAAGCTAAAGAAGTTTATGGTCTGCTTGAATAACAAATCAACAATATAATATAATTGTGTGAGAACTAGGTTAAATCACATGTATAAACAACTAGTGGGCTGGGCTTATACTAATTATACTACCATTGTTGTTGACTTACTTTCGTAATTGTAAAGAGACACATAGAAAACTTGACAATGAAAATTGGCAATCCCATTGATAACTGTCTTTTCCCTCCCTTTCTTACTCATTGACTGATCTCAACATAGTTCAACCGAAATCCAATTGAAAGAATCTCAAATTTTGCATCCTCTGACTAAAGGTTTTTTATGACACTATCCTTCAGTTGTTCTTAAATTTCTTTTTTATATGGTGTCTTTTCATACATGAATTCTATGAGTTTGATTGTGCCACTTTGACCTTTTCTGCAATCTACTACGATAACAACATCAGCAGAAGATGTCAACAAGGTATATTTCTCATGCAATAAAAGAATGCCATGATGCAATTTAGCAACATAAAGCAATAAAGCATGTTATCTACAGACACCATTTAAAACAACATAAAGAAAATTTATGCCAAAGAAACCCCTCTAAGGAGGTGAGATCATGCACCTGTATCATTTGAATAATATCTCCGCAATCTGATGAAAGGGCTTCTCCATAAATCACCAGCAGCTGGTCACGCATGGCATTCCAAGAATCACCAAACTTCTCACAACTTGATAAAACTCTCTTGATGAGATCTTTCAAAACTATGCTACAAAAAACATTAAAGAACATGGAGATATAAACACCAAGGATTAGATCCATGCAGCATGAAAACGAGAAATGGATAAGAGAGTTCCCCAACTGCAACAGAAGATTCAGATTAAGAATAGTACATGGTCACTGATTCAAATTCACAAGTAGCAACTGCTCGTAACAAAATGCAGGAAAGGACAATAAAAGAACATCAGAAAAGTACATAGACGCATGTGCATACAATGAGCTTGCATAACTCAAGACAGAGGGCATAAATCAAATCTTATAACTCATAACTTATAGTATGAGTTGTTGCTTAGATCCTCAAACTAAAAGGTGAAAACGATATAAGGCGCATCCTTATTGTTCCTTAGGTTAGAAAGAGAGGAAGTTGGGATGACACATCCTCCAAAATCAGCAAGAAACAAAGAATAGAAAATAGAAACAAAGAGAATATGCATCAAATTAAAAGAGATAACCGAACCCTTCATAAAAACCACATTTAATTTCATATAAAACCTAGAAATAAAACCACAACAAGTTTCCATAACAGATCTATGACCTGCCAAAGTTCATGATCAAACAAAGTCCCTAAGACATGAACCATGATCAATCAAAGCTCCCGGTAAAGTTGGAATGGAAAGCAAATTCCGCAATTAAGGGAGTCAGATCCCTTGGAAATTGCATACAAGAGATGATAAATAAAAGTAGGAGGCACCAACGAGTCAAAAGAATGTCCCAGAAAGAGGGTGAGAGGGGGAGGAGGTAGACCTGTATCAGATACAAGTTCGTTGTAATAAAGCCAGTCCTTTTTACTTTATTTAGTATGTTTCAAAACTTTGAAATGCACTTATATGATTTGAAACAGCTCAAAACTTCAGTGAAATTTCAGTGAAGTGAATAGCAATGACAAATGACATTTAATTTGAGTAGAAAACTTTACTTTTAATCTGATTTGTTTTTATTGCACTTTTCCTGTTTATAGATATTCTACTTCACCTTTTTTTTTTGTCATTTATTAATTTATTTTATATATATATATTTATATATAGATAGATATACCCTGCATCCGCATCATGAAATTGTGAAAATTGTTATATCCCATATATCATACTATATCCCCGTATTGGTGCAACCTAGTGTAGGAGCGATCAAAATGAAAATTATTCAAATTATGTGAATGGTTTATCAACTAAAGGTTTATTCACATAATACTCTAGTTACGTGATAGTTACCAGCATTTCAATACGCAATTGCTTCATTCAGTCCCCATAAAAAGACTTCAGAACTTATAATTTGGCATAAACTTGTACTCTGGGGAACTTATCAAATACAATGAATCAATATCAGACAAAGATATGCGAGGTGAATGCCGGACAAGCAGGGCAATAGAAAATGGACATACCGGTACTCAGACTCCTCGACTCCATGATCAAAATGAAGGAATCTAATGTGTGAAACTGCTTCTTCCGCATCGCCCGCTTTAGTACCCTGCTTCATCGCATCCAGATGAACCACCTGAACGGTCTTTAGTATTGAACCGAGTATTCTAATATCCTCTTCTTCCGACAACACCTCCCGGGCATCGTCATTTTCCCTCGCTGATGTTACTAAGCCAGGATCGTAGCGCTCCCACTGTCTAATTTGCTCACGTATATTCCCACAAAGTGCATCAAAAATATCTGCATGATTCAAAATCACCCTCCTCAGATACATCAACTCTCCTTCTTCAACAGGAGCAACACTGGCAGAAACCGAAGTCTCAGCCCTGTCCATTTCGGCATCCACTTCTGGCCTCAGCCTCTTCATTCCCAGCTCCAAAATCCCATCCAGAATTCTCATACAGCTGCTCGAGTCACCGTTTCCATCAATTAGTTCTTCCCCTTTATCCAACTTACTGCGTTGGTCCTCTAAACTTCCTCTGTCCTTTAAAATATCTTTTTCTTTCTCCACGCTTATGTTATTCCTCGTACTTTCTGACAGCAGGTCAATCAAATTTTGAACCAACAACAAGAACTCCGCGCGTAATCGCAACGTTTCTGAGTCGAAGCTCCACGCGGAAGAAGCATAATCGAATTGTAACAATTCAATCGTCGCTAAGTGGGTGAGAAGAGCAGGAGACGAACAAGAGGGTGACAGTAAAATATTCTGGAATCGACCCGAGTGAGCAACGATGGTCTGTAGAATAGAACGCGCTAGGTCACGGTTCCGAGTTCGAAGAGCAGAAAGAATAGCTCGCAGAGGTTCAAATTGAGCAAGGTAGAGGTGGTTAGCGGCCAGACGAGCGAGGAATTGCGTTTCTTTGGCCATTGTGTGTTCGAGAAATAATTCCCGATGTTCGTGATCTCACTGCATCAAAAGTTAAGAGAGTTCGTTTAAATCAGATGATTAAATCTGGGGTGTTCGGGACTGATTGCCGAGATTCAGCGGCGTGTCAATTCGAAGATGGCCTATTTGGCTCAGTGTTTCTCATCTCACGTATGCAAAAGAAATGGCGCCCAGTTAGGGGGTGAAAGATTAGACGCGCGCCGGTTATCGGCTCTTCCGAATTAAAGCGAACTGTAGGAGAAAGAAAGAAAGGTTAAAAAAAAAATCCTTTTTCCCGCCGGGGGATTCCATGGAAAAAAGAAAAGGGAGTGAAATTCAGTGTAATGCTACATTTGGACAATGGAAATGAAGCCATGGAATTGAAACTGGGGTGGAAGCGAAAATCTAAGTTGTTTGGTAGGAGAGAAGTCACTTCTATGAAAGAGTCACTTCCATCCAATGTGGGAAGTGGCAATTCTCACCTCCCCTATAAGAATTGATATCAGTTCCATGGAATCCAAATATGTGGACGATTATGCCTTGAACAAATTTGGCAATTACAGTGGACAAGGAGGAAGGCTGACGGCGAAGGAGATGGATGACAGCAATGGACGACGGCCGATTGACAACGGAAGGAGATGGTGGACGACTCACTGCAAATGGTGTAGATCGATGGTGAACTAAAACTGGTGAAGAACATAATTCTAGCCCCAATCTCTGGCAACGAACGTGGAAGGTTTAAGCATGACAGCGGTGACCTCCACCCTCGATCTCTGGAATTGGTGACGACTGCCACTTAGGACGATGATGGCAACCTCCTCAAATTTCCCTCAGATTTGCAGCTATTTTTTATTTCCCTCAAATTTGCCCACCCACGACGATTGCAAGCTCCTCGTATTCGCTTTCGATGGACGAACACAGGAGCTGCCCGCCCACGAGTGGCTGACTATGGACACGATTTGTGTATTCAAGAAAGCAAATCGATGTGTATTCAAGAAAGCTATGCTGATAACCTCCACCCATGACAGCGACTCCTCATATTTGCTAGGGAAGAAGATGACTTGGGGAAGATTTTTTTTTGGGAAGAAGAGAATTTTTTTTATAGAGGGATATTGTAGTATTTTCATATTATAAATATATATTTTAGTTAAAAATTATATCTCACTTCTTCCATCCTATCAAACATGATTTAAAACTCAATTCTACTTCCAATTCCAGTTCTAGTTCCACTTATAATTCCACTTTCCATCAAAATCATTTCCGCCTACCAAACGGGTAAAGGATCTTTACTGTTAAATACAAAATCGTGTGTTTACTGTTAAGTTTATTAACAACTCTATGTACTGAGTTGTGGTTATTAATTTTAACTTTATCTTAATGTATTAACAATTTTATAAGATTTAAAAATAATTATATAATTTTGTAAAACTATTTAATCGTAAAATTTTTTACACCAAATCTTATTGTCATTTAAGAAAAATGAATGAAAGAAAATTTTATGACAGAAAACAGACTTTTTATATTATTGAATACATTATAAAATATTTAAACAAGCTGGGTGCACGTAGAAAAATATTTTACAGTGTTTTTTTTCTTAACCGTCTCTTTTATTAGACAAGGACAAAAGATAAGAGGGGACAGAATAATGACAAAGCGAGCATGAGGATAGATCCTCGACGCCTCCATTTTATCATAAAATTTTCCGATACCCATTTTGTTATTACTATTTTTGCATGCGGGGGTTTGGAATTGTTGTTTATTATTAAAAAATTGTACTCCATACTTGCTTCGTCCTTCGCACAATGGAATGTTGAAGATACCAGAAAGGCGTAGGAGAGGCTGAACAAACGAAGTTTGGAAGTTTGAGGTTGTTGTATTTTTTCAACATTAGTCCATGTTATATTTTTAAGAGCTCACGTGCATGTATCATAGAAGATATTATTTTTAGCGTGGTAACTGCATTGATGGCAGTGAAGAGGTGTCAAGCCTCGTGTTTTGATTATTTTTTAAGAAAAAATTATAATTTGAATTTGGTGGGATGTAAAAATTGATTTTAATCCCCTTGCAGGCTTCCATCGAAACTTCTTATTTCATTCCTAGAAGGCCCTTGCCCAGTTAAGAGAATGATGGAATTTTAAAAGATACGGAAGCTATGTTGAAATGCCCCTGGAGGAAAACTTCTTGTAACGAAGAGTGTGAATGAGTGGATTTATAAACTACGCAAGAAATAAAAATGCTAACGATAATGACAATAAACAGTAATAGAGATTGTGCCGTGCCGCAAAAATAAGAGAGAGCGGCATACCAAAGAAACCAACCCCCAAAAGAAAAAAAAAAATCTATAAATCTCAGGCTGGCCATGTAAAAATTAAAAAACTCTGCTTAAACTCCATGTAAGTTGCATATAATATTGAGGCATTTCAAAGTTTAAATCCAACGTCCTTAATTTTTATTTTTATTTTCAATATTAAACCTCCTCCTGTTATCTTTGCTGCTAATTTACTGATGGAAATTGTCATGTTAGATTAACGATGGTTATGTGACATGTAGAGCCTCCTGCATTTTACATCAATTAAGTATAATCCCCCAGCCTCCATTAAAGTTCTGACTCTTGCCATGTCTTTTCTTCCAACGCCCTGTAAAATTTGTACTGGTAAAGCTTATGGATTATATTTTGATTTATATTTGCGATTATATTATGATGTATATACACGGCTGCGTGCCCCTCAACAAAAATTCGAACCTGCGATTTTATTCGTGATTTAATGTTATGCTCATTGAACATCCATAATAATACCCAGAAGAATAGGATGAAAAAAAGAACAAGAAAATGCAAGGACTTGCATTTGAATTTCTATATTCTGTATTATTTTCAAGATCTCGATTGTATTTTGTATTCCACGTGTTAATAGCATTGACAATGCTAATGCGAGTATATGTATTTTTTGATTAAAATATCACTTTTGTTGCCAAAAAGGTCATTGCGTGTCTTGATATTTTTTTTAAAAAAGAAAATCCAAGTTTATTATATGGATAAACACTTTTCTTTTTTAGTATACGGCGCAATATGAGATGGGCTTGAAAACTAGTGATCAAGCAATCAAGAAGTTCATGCCTTCTCACGATGATTGATTGATCTAATTTATGCAATAGACTATGGCCTCTTGGACTGTTTAATTATTAATAAGAACTACATTTCCAACGTGATTCATAATATATGCAGTATATAAAAGGGATTTTTTTTTATTTGCATAAATGAATTTCCTAATACTATAGTAAATTTATACAAGGTTTGTAAAAACTTATTTTTTCAATATGATTTATAAGTTGTGAGATAAATATGTGAAAAAAAATTATGTTTCAATTTATGTAAATACGTTTTTATAACGTTAAGACTGATAAAAATACAAAAACATTGCACCGCAAGCTGGTTGGTTGGTGTTTGTTTGGAGCTCAGCCCATCCAACCATGCTAATGCAACGGTGCAGCTGCCAAACCGCCGTGGTCTTTAACCAAACCATCCGAGCTTGGTACAGTAGGAGCCATCGGAATTGAACATTGACCATCGACTGGCCCATCATGCTTGGGTTCTGCAAAACAATGTTCTGCTGTGCAGACTGCAAAGGCTGCTGAAGGTTTTATAATCCACCCATCCATGGAGCACCTCGTTGAATTTTATGTTACATGCAAGTGTGCATATAATGCAATGCATGATCGAACACATAACAACAGTGACAACCAGAGATCCAAACAACTGGTCGTGAGTCATTTAAACTTTAGTAATGTTCAAGTCTTAGGCATGCTGCCATAATCAAATTTGCAATGAATCTACAAGTTTTCAATAATACAATTGGTTGATGATGATAGTTGCTGATTGATTGATGAAATTAATAATTGACTGACCAGGCAAGCAAACTTTTACACTGGACAAGTAAATTTAGTATCTACTAGTTATAATTGTATAGTCCATTAGTAGTAATAAATATTGATACTCACATCTTCATTTTTTGATATCACAATTGATTGATACTCCACAATTCATTTTTTACACATAAATACACCAAAATTCATGTTCCTATGTCTTAAGGATAGTGGATTTTGTTGGACAAAATAAAGTTTTTTATTTTTTGATTAAAAAAAAAGTTGAATTAAATAAAGAATATAGAGATTTAGAGATCGCCCATGGTTTGAGTTGAATAACCAGGGTCCCGTAGACTGAACAATCCAATCAAAGCAAGCAACCCTAGCATTCTTATTCCTAAGGTCAGGCGGGAGAGCCTTTCACTTTCTAACCTCTTGTCTACCCCTCCTGGATATCGGAAAAGATGT
>QFDD01005270.1:0-17263 GCA_006871305.1 Vachellia collinsii | reverse complement strand
CTCTCTCAAAATCATATCTCTCTTCTAATTTTGGACATCTAGAGATTTCCAGCATCAAAAGAGAGGATGGCAGCGCATCTTCTGGCAAGGATTCAAGGTTTGGACAGCTCCAGATGTGGAGCTCTTGAAGAGAAGTAAGGTGTCGAAGCCCTTTTCCTTCTAGCATTTTAAGATCGGAGATACCGCAGATGACGAAACTCACAAGAGAAGTGGGAAGTAATTGATTCTTTAGTAAACTATGCACAATACTTTCACTTCCTTCTTTCCTAACATCAACATGTGAGAGGGAAGTGAGGCTTTGAAAGCCCCACTCTTGGATTGGTGAAGAAGATAGTCTCTTGCATCCCCAAATAGAAAATGATCGCAAGTTAGAAGGCAAACCACCTTGAGGCAATGATTCCAACTTCGGAACTGAATTTAGGTGAAAGTATTGAAGATTGGGAAGGGAATCAATTTGTACTTTCGACATTGATCTAAGATTTTCACAGCCATCGACCCAAAGTGATTCTAAGGAAAGAGCAGAGCCCCCAACATGTGTAAAGGTCTCCAAATTATGACATTTGTCGATGGAAAGCGATTTAAGCTTGGGAAAACAACCTAATGGAAAAGATTTCAAGGAAGCATAAGTATTCATAATTCTCAACTCTTCAAGTGATGTGGAGTTTCGCCAAGACTCTTGAGGAAGGAACTCTAATTTCTCACAATTACCAATTTCAAGACGACGTAAAGAAGTGGGCAAACTTTCAATGGGGAAGGATGTGATTGATGGGATATTTTCAAGATACAGCTCTTTTAGACACTTGCTACACATTATCATACTTGGCAAAGACAACAAGCCATCACATTTTTCAATTCTTAGAGTTCTCAAAGAGTCCAAAGAGAAATGGTCAAGTACTCTTAATAACCCCTGTTCCGCTTCCTCAATTACTAATTCTTCAATAGACGTGATCCATTGCAAAGCTATTGATTTTTCCTCCAATTGTTTGCAGTCTGATATAGAAACCTCTATCAATGATGGAAGGTTGCGAGGCATGTCTCCCCTCAACATAGGACAGTGACGCAAACTCAAACGTTTGAGTTGAGGGAAAGGAAATTCCGCATGTTCACCTTCAAACAACATCCATTCCTCCCAAATAGGCATGTCGTAAAAACTAAGAATCTCCAAGGATGGAAATGCTTGAAATGAAGAGCATTCTGCTTTGCTACAATAGAACTCATGTCCAACTGTATGTACCAATGCCATTTTTTTTATCGTGAGCTTTAAGAGAGAAGGTAGTTCTCCAAATGGTGGGAGGAAAAGACAATAATTGCAATCACTCACATATAAATAGGTAATATTCCTGAATGATGAATCTCCTACCCAATTTGGAAAACTAGTGCCTCCATAATTCTTGATGGTCAATCTCTTTAAATCTATTGAAGGTTCCAACATGTTGAGTACATTATACACATTTTGTGAATCTTCAACATCACAATCCCATTCCAACACTAACTCCTCAATCTTCACTCTCCTCTTTAAGTATGCCTCTGAAGCATCCATAGTATCAACAACATTTTGTAGCTTCAAAATGGATAGCTTACCTTGTAGATGCTGGAACCTTTTCAACTCTTTAATATCTAATCCATTCGGCTGTTTGCCCACAATAAAGGTACTCAGACTTTGAAGATTTTGTAGTTTTGTAATTTGTGTCGGCATCTCCTTTACAGATGTTCCGCTAATGTCTAGATGACGTAAATTAATAAGCTTTTCTATTTTTCCTGGCAATTCATCAAAATACCTACACTTTGATAAAAGCAACGTTTGCAGATTGTAAAGCGTGAAAGCTCCATTAGGCAACCTTCTAATTGAAGTACTAGAAAGGTTGAGATACCGTAGATGTTGCAAATTGCCAATTGAATTTGGTACCTCAATGACATTGGCATACCTTGGTAAGGATAGTATTCTCAACCATTTCAGCTTTGTCAACAAATCATGAAGCACCTTTTTGGTTAGAATACATGGTGGCGACCAATCTTTGAATTCATTTAGTGACATAAGAGTCCTCAAACAATTTAGATGGCAAAAGCTCTCACATTCTCCAGAATGACTAAACCGTTTTAGGGAAAATGACAAATGCCGTACGTATTTTGGGACTTCATTTCCCTCAAATTGAACACAACTCTTGCCGGCTACAAATTTGGCTAAATCATTGATGAGATCATGCATGATAAACTTTCTTGAATTACCACCATATTGTTGAAAGAATGACCTAGATAGTAATTCATTAAAATAGTCTTCTGCTTCAATCTCAAATGTCTTCTCCCCTTGGGATTGTTGCTGCACAATGCCTTCAGCGATCCATAACAAGACAAGTTTCTTTTTCTCCAACACAACATCTTTTGGGAAAATTGAGCAATAAGAAAAACATTTCTTCAACTGTGATGGAAGATAGATATAACTTAGACGCAAAGCAGGAAGAACATCATCATTTGGTATGCCCCACTGGTTGCTATTCAGAATTTTAGTCCATTCCTTTGCATCCACTTTTGAACGCAAAAGGCCTCCTATCGTTTTAGCAGCAATCGGGAGGCCACCACATCTTCTTGCAATTTTACTTCCAATTTCTTTGAGCTCTGGATATTTTTTTGGATCATCACTTCCAAATGCATGATTGGAGATTAAATTCCAACAGTCGTCATCTGAGAGACAATTCAATTTAAGTACTGGAAATGTACGTGTGATTTCAACAACTCTTGGTTGGCGGGTTGTTACAATGATTTTGCTTCCCCTTCTTCCACTGTGAAAAGGGGTTATGAGATCATCCCAATCATTATATTTTTCATTCCATAGGTCATCCAATATGATCAAAAACTTTTTATCACTCAGGGTGTTTCTCAACTCAACCTGAAGGAAGTCTAGATTTTTACTATCTGACACTTTTGAAGTGACGGACTCAACAAGATTCTTTGTTACTTCGACAATATTAAAATCATCTGAAACACAGGCCCAAGCCTTGATATCAAAATGCTCTTGGACCTTCTTATCATTGTAAAGGAGTTGAGCAAGCGTAGTTTTCCCCAATCCACCCATACCCCAGATAGTGATCACTCCTATAGGGTTACCCTTTGGATCTTCATCACACAGGAGCATATTCATCAGCTTTTCCTTATCATCCTCTCTACCAACAACAGCAGATTCATTTACCAATGATGTTGTGGGTGTTTTATGCGCTCTCAAGCTAACACTTTGCAAACCAAGGATATCCTTTTGTGTGGCAAAGTGTTCAAGCCTTCGACATGTGGCTTCTAGCTTGGAGTTCATCACCCAGTTAGATTCTCCAAAAGAAGAAGAAAAGAACGATCGCACCTTGGTACCTACGTTTGGAGAATTTGCTTGCTCCACTTTGCATCTCAGAGACTGGGTGTTGATTTCATCAAGCAAATCCTCTGCATCATAGACAGCATCTTTCAGCTCTTGAAGCCATTCCTTCACTCCAGGACTGGTGATCTGCTTCTCTTCAGCATCATTCAGGACAGCACCAAGCATCAACAGAGTTATCTTCATCTCATCCAAGAGAGAGACGTTGAGCTTTCTGTTTTTCATGAAATCTCGGAACTCGCTTGAAGAGATCCTATCCAGTAACGTCTGCACAGAAGCAGAAATCAGTGCTTCTCCCACCTTTGTAGCGAATTCCATGCCTTTTGTTTGTTTGGTAACTCAAAGGTATTTAATTTGCGTAGATGATAAGCGAGGTGGTTGAGAGTGAAAAGAGTGTGAGAGGAAGTAATAGAGTCAAGCTGGTTTAGACTGAGAGAGAGAGAGAGAGAGAGAGAGAGCAATGACTTTTAGTTACTTTGTGCCACGGAAGGGTCTGGGAAATATCTCAAAAGTTTCTCAAAAAAGACAAAAGAGGGTAATTGCTGGGGAGACAAGGAGGAAGTGCATTTTCAATGTGGCAGGCCATATATGCCCTTTGGCTAGGCAACTCTTGAGGAAAGTGTTTTCTACACCGGTTTCTTGGGCTACTTGTTTGTAAAAATATCATCCGTCACACTTTCTACACAAAAACCAAAGTAAAAGAGCTGTTATAAAAATGACAATTTGTAGCTAAATGTCTCGTAAGAGTTTTTGTCAAGGGAAATCTTTGGTTTAATAATTTAAAATGGCAAGTTGGCTTCTGCGCATCTCCTCCATTTGCAATACACACACATATGCGATTTAAAAAGAAAATAAAAATCAAATAAATCGTTGATTTCTGATGTGGGGTTACTGAGGAAACTTTTACATGAAAATAAAATAAATCGTTTGGCTCGGATCTTGATTTTGTGAGGACTTAATTCAGCTAACTGGTTGGGGTTTTCCTAACTTAATCAGATGTATTATAGTTATGCCTTGGATATGTAGTTCTGTTAAATACTTGTGGGAGGGTTTCTATCCTATCCTTGTGGCTATGCCTGATTTGACTGGAATTAGTTGAGTCTCAATGCGACTACTCCGTGATTTGATAACAAAAAATGGAATTAGTAGTAAAAACCTGTCCATCTTAGGATACCCTTGTTGTCTCTGTGATTAAGAAGGTAAAGAGGATACTTTGATTTCTATATCCTTCAATAATCTGACAGCCGCACTAACGCTACTCAAGATGGTCATTCCATGATGAGTGGATCAGAGCTAAGACTAATCCAAGCTGAAACAATTAACCACTGATCTAATCTAAATACAGGTTTCTATATATAAATATATATATATATATAAATAAATATGTGAATCCTCTCTCGCTCTAGATGATACTTCATGTTCTTGTTTCTATCTTATTTCATCGAAAAAATGAATGAGCAGACTGTAATATAGTATACTATTGGGGAACATTTCCTTACTTTGAGGACACTTTTTTATTCACGATGACTTGAAGAGTTTAAGAATGCCATGTGAATGCACATGAACATTCAACTTTTGTTTTTTTTGTTTTTTCATTTTTATTCACGATGACATGTGACTGCACACGGAGAGTTTTTGAAAACATTTACCAATTGGAGCCTTTATTGGCACATATGCTTGAATATAATAAACGTGGATATCCCAATGCGCTGTAAGTTTAACAATGGATTGTTTAGTTCAAGTTGCTTCTTGGGATGGGACAAGAATATGGAGTCATTCTTTGTTTGTTTTTTTTTTTTTCCCAATTCATGGACCATGAATGGCGGTCGTGCTATTTTTCTGGTGATTTAGCTTATGGTTCATACTCTTCTGTGATAAATGTAAGATCAGAGAAATATTTGTTTTATTCTAATAGTTTTACTTATGGCTTACAAGATTTGTCAATATTAGGATTTTTAATGTTATTTAAAGCATTTGCTTTGAAAGCATTCATAAAAGAACTGAGTTTCTTGAAGAAAATTATAGAACCATATAGCACAAAATTATTTAACAGGAAAATAGAGAAAATCCCTTGCTCAAAATTTTATTGAAGAGAAACACTTTTCTTCAGGGAGTAATATATAACTGATGGAATATTCCTCAAGTGTTTACGATGTCATTTGAGCCTAGATCATATGATGATAAAGCGATATAAAGATATAACTGAAAACACATAATTGAAATATATGTTTATTTTTCCTTTACTCTTTCCACTTAGAGGGATGACAAGCCAAAAAAAATTTTCCAGCATCCAAATTAATGTATTATGGAAAGTGAGATGATTATTAAATTATTCAAGCCTTAATCTCTAGTAAAGAAAATTAATTAGGATAAAAGTTAATTCTCAGCTTCTAATGAATCATATCCCGATACATTTTTTTCCCTTAAACAAATGTATCTTTTTATTGGGAGCAATAATGTTTAAAGTATTATGGATACTAATAGACACTAAGTATGTCCATTTCTTTTAGTGGGGCTCGAACTTTAGTCACCATATTATGAGGGACTAACCTCTTCTATTAAATATAGCCCATATTGATTTATTCAATGCAGCTTTAATTTCACTAGATTTAAATGAAACTATCTCAATTTTCATTGAATTTTTAGTTTGTAACCCACAAAAAAAAACATTTCTTAGAATAACAGGTTCTTTGTAATAATATTTATGCTTGCTTACCGTCAGTAAAGATAACTTCACAAAATTTGAATGAACTCTGTCCGTTTTTAATAAATTTTTAGCGTACAAGGCTAAAAAAATTTGTTTCTTTGATTAACATGTGCTCTTGGTGGGAATTTTTTTTTTTTTTTTTTTGCTCACTCAAAAAGTCTCATATAATGAGTTGATTATATTATATTTAAAATACTGTGACAGTGTTGACGTAAGATGAAACATGTATTTCAATAGAGTTAGCTGATAAATTAGATATAATAGAATATGGAATTAGGCATCATAAGGATTATCCTGATTCGGTCCCCCAACGTTCAGTCTCCTTTAAAACAATTCAAGACATTTTTCCAATATAAAAAATTTAACTACACTTATTGTTAGTTAAACAATGAACTCATTTACAACTCTTAAGATTTTTAAACATTTCACTCATAATTAGTAGAATAGTACATATGATATTACACATCTCATCACTCCAAACTACTACAATATATAAACAAAGTAGGTTGTGGCTAATTTCCTCTTTGATCAGTGCCAATTATTCTGTGGTCCGTGACCCTGCAATAAAAATGAACCAATTAATTAGGATTTAGTTTTCAAAAATATCAATTTTCATTCAAAATATATGATTTCAGGGTCATTTGTAATCATTAAAAAGATAATGGCCAAATAGCTAGCCATCAGAGATTTGGTTCTTAAAACATTGGAATTTTATTAAATTAAACAATGAGACTCATGTAGACTAAATTTACTCATTTACCTTCAAATATCAAAATGTATCACAGAATCTTCAACATAAACACCACACATCCATTTTCTCACGCAAATTATGAAAACAAAATATATCACTTTCATTTTAAGACATTACCTGAATATGTTGAAATGAGCATCTAAAATTTGCAAATGACGAATTGTTCAATTCATAGTGATGTCTCGGCAAATCAAAGAGTACTACTTTTTTTAAAAAAGAAAAAAAAAAGTCAATATCTGTAAATTGAGCTTAGTATCTAACACTAAATCCAGATATCATACCGTATTCTATTTTCCTTATTGTTGCTGATGTAAAATGGCAATTGAGGAGGAAATTCAATTCTGCCCCATGACACAGTAGTTAATTGCATAATACCCACAAAGCCATTTAATGTTGAAACCTGAGGAAGCACACAACACCATGAATCAAATTTCCCATCCAACACATAAAAATGATTGAATGATTAACAAAGCAATGCTTCTTTTATGGTAATGGTAGTGACCATTGAATTAGGTTGTTTTACCTGCGTTCCCCTGCTTCTCATATGACTCTTCTCTTCAAAACAGAGCAATGCAAACTAGTTTTCTTCAAAACTGATTCCCTGCTTCTCAACATCATCCATTAAAACACATTATTAGATTAAATTCAAATACACCTTAAAGCTTTCAATCACAATAATTTTAAAGTAGTTAATGCATCACCTAAGATGTAACTTTTTCTATGACAGCTAAAAGTCAACACTGTAAGTGATTTTTTTTTTTTATTATTATTTTTTTTTTTGCTTAGAGCCTCCGGTATCCGGATCCTTTTAAGACCCGACTAATCCGGAGTGCACCATAGGGATGACGACTTCTCAGGATTCGAGCTCGAGCGGCGGGGGTCGTCTTGACACCCCTTGTCTCAACCATTGGACCAAACCCTCCTGGGCTTTTTTTTTTTTTTTTTTTTGACAGTGAACATTATGCTTGTGAAATTTTAGTTCAAGTCTCTGAAAAAAGAGAGAAAACAGAATAACATCCAAAGAAAAGAAAACGTGTCAGTCAAATTTTGATTTTGTGATTTACAAGTGATTAATGAATATAAAAGTAGTATATTTTTTTTCCCAACTGAAGCGTCATATGATGATACATTTAATTAAAAACAATGAAATTAGAGAATTCCTTGAGTGCAAATTTTTTAATGCAGTAATTGAATTAAAAGACACACTTTTAGCCTTTAGTAAACCCACCTACAAAATTTTTTATGAAACTTTTATAAACTTGCTGAAGCCTTAACATTAAAAACACATAATCTATAAGGGAAAATAGGTCGACACTCACATGAGCTTCTCATGAAAAGTCAACTCCCAAGAACGAATGAAACAAAGGTGGATAGCATTTTGATGATAGGAAATCAGAGAATGTACATGAAGAAGCAGAGGATTCATAATTTGCATGCATTTTGTCTTGTTGGTCGTCAAAGGCTTTGGGAGCTTCCAGAGCACTTCAATTTTGCCACAAAGCATTTAAAAATCCTGCAACCTGAAAAAAAAATTCAATCAAACTTTTATATAAATCGTATGTCTTCGAGTAAAAAAAGGAACAATGGAATCTCTAATTGTTTCATAAGAGTCATATTTTTCATTTTTCTAAAACAAATGTTGTAGATATAATTTGGTATCGGATCAATGATCATGAAGGGAATATATATACCAATGGATAATAAAATGTTGAACTGTTGTGAAATTTGAGAGCTCACCTTTTGAAGAAAATACATGAAGCATCTCTCAAGGATCGTAATATGTACCATTAATTTTGATGTTGGGAATATGCGCGATCTTGGATAAGTGTTTGCCTCTCTCATAATCATATCTCTCCTCTAATTTTGGACAGCCTTGGATACATAGCAACATAAGAGAGGAGGGCAACGCACCTTCTGGCAAGGACTCAAGGTTTGGACAGTCGTAAATGCAGAGCTCTTCAAGAGAAGTAAGGTATTGAAAGTAAGGTATTGAAGCCCTTTCCCTTCTAACATTTTAAGATTGGAGATACAATTGATTTTCATGAACGCAAGAGAAGTGGGAAGTAATTGACTCTTTAGCAGATTATGCATAATACTTTCACTTTCAACTTCAAATTCTAAGAGGGAAGTGAGGCACTGAAAGCCCCAGTCTTGGATTGGTAATGAAGATAGTCCCCCGCAGCCCCCAATAATACATAATCGTAAGTTAGAAGGCAGACCACCTTGAGGCAATGATTCCAACTTCCGAATATCAAGTATATCAAAGCATCGAAGGTTGGGAAGGGAATCAATGTGTACTTGTGACATTGATCTAAGATTTTTGCACCTGAAAATTTGAAGTATTACTAAGGGAAGACCAGACCCACCAACATGTGTAAAGGTCTCCAAATTAAGACAATGGAAAATTTCACGCCGTTTGAGTTCGGGAAAACAACCTAATGGAAAAGATTTAAGGGAAGGACAACAATTCTAAATTCTCAGGTCTTCAAGTGATGTGTAGTTTCGCCAAGACTCTTGAGGAAGGAACTCTAACTTCTCACAATCAACAATTTCAAGATGTTGCAAAGAAGCCAACAAACCATCAACTGTGAAGGATGTGATTGATGGGATACGAAAGAGATACAACTCTTTAAGACAATGGCTACCCATTATCATTCTTTGCAAAGACTGCAAGCCATAACAATTCTCAATTCTTAGAGATTTCAATGAGTCCAAAGTGGAATGCTCAAGTGCTCTTAATAACCCTTCCTCAATTCCTAATTCTTCAATAGATGTGATCCATTGCAAAGTTGCTGATTTTGCCTCCAACTCTTTGCAGCCCGATATAGATACCTTTGTTAACAATGGAAGGTTGCAAGGCATGTCTCCCCTCAACATAGGACAATTATATAACTGCAAATGTTTGAGTTGAGGGAAAGAAGACTTGGCACCTTCAAACGGTATCCATTCCTTCAACATTTCCATATATCTAAATTCAAGAACCTCCAAGGATGGAAATGGCTGAAATGAAGAACACTCTTCTTTGTTGCAATAGAACTCATGTCCAACTGTATGTACCGATGCCATTCCTTCAATTGAGAGCTCTTTGAGAGAAGGTAGTTCTCCAAATGGTGGGAGCAAAAACCAATATTTGCAATATTTCACACATAAAAAGGTAATATTCTTGAATGACGAATTTTCCACCCAATTTGGAAAGCTAATGCCTCTATAATACTTGATGGTCAGTCTATCCAAATATGTTGAAGGTTCCAACTTTGTAAGTACATTATTCACATTTCGTGAATCTTCATCATCACAATCCCATTCTAACATTAACTCCTCGATCTTCTCTCTCCTCTTCAAGTTTGCTTTCGAAGCATCCATAGGATCAACAACATTTTGTAGCTTCAAAGTGGAAAGTTTACCTTGTAGATGAGGGAGCATGTTCAAGTCTTTAATACCCAATCCATCCGGTTGTTTGCCCACAATAAAGGTACTCAAACTTTGAAGATTTTGTAGTTTCGTAATTTGTGTAGGCATCTCCACTACAACTATTCCACTTATGTCCAAATGACATAAATTAATAAGCTTTTCTATTTTTCCTGGCAGTTCATCAAAATCATAACAATTTGATAAAAGCAATGTTTGCAAATTGTAAAGTGTGAAGGCTCTGTCTGGCAATCTTCTAACTGAAGTGTGGGAAAGGTTGAAATAACGTAGATGTTGCAAATTACCAATTGAATTTGGTACCTTAGAGACATTGTCATAACATGATAGGGACAATACTATTAGACATTTCAGTTTTGTGAACAAATAGTGGAGCACCTTTTTGGGTAGGACACATGGTTGTAACTCATCTTTGAATTCATCCTGTGACAGAACAGTCCTCAAACAATTCAGATGGAAAAAGCTTCAACATTCTTTAGAGCCAATGATCCTTTTTTTGGGAAAATGATAAATGCTATACAGATTTTGGGACTTTGTTGCCCTCAAATTGAACACAACTGTTGCTGTTGCCTGATACAAATTTGGCTAAGTCATTTATGAGATCATGCATGACAAACTTTCTTGGATCACCACTACATTGTTGAAAGAATGACATGGATAGTAATTCATTAACATAGTCTTCTGCTTCAACCTCTAATTTCTTCTCCCCTTGGGATTTCTGTTGCACGATACCTTCAGCCATCCATAACAAGACAAGTTGCACGATACCTTCAGCCATCCATAACAAGACAAGTTGCTTTTTCTCCAACACAAGATCTTTTGGGAAAATTGTGCAATAAGTAAAACATTTATTCAACTGTGATGGAAGATAGAGATAACTCAATCGGAAAGCAGGCAAAACATCATCATTAGGTATGCTCCATTGGTTGCTATTCATAATTTCATTCCATTCCTTTGCATTGAGTTTTGAACGCAAAAGGCCTCCTATGGTCTTAGCAGGAATTAGGAGCCCACCATATCTTCTTGCAATTTTCCTTCCAATTGCTTCGAGCTCTGGATATACTTTTTGAATCATCACTTTCAAATTCATGCTTGGAAAGTAAGTTCCAACAGTTATCATCTGAGAGACAACTTAGTTCGTGTATAGGAAATGTATAAGTGATTTCAACAACTACTTTTTGGTGAGTTGTTACAATAATCTTGCTTCCCTATTTTCCGCTGTGAAAAGGGGTTATGAGATCAACCCAATGGCTATATTTTTCATTCCACAGATCATCTAATACAATAAAAACTTTTTATTACTGTGACTATTTCTTAATTCAATACGAAGGAAGTCTTCATTTTTACTATCATAAACTTTTGAAGTGATAAACTCAACAAGATTTTTGATCACCTCAAGTATACTAAAATCATCTGAAATGCATGCCCAAGCCTTGATATCAAAATGCTTTTGCACCTTGTTATCATTGTAAAGGAGCTGCGCAAGGCTAGTTTTCCCCAAGCCACCCATACCCCAGATTGTGATCACTCCTATAGCATTACCCTTTGGATCTTCATTGCACAGAAGCGTATTCATTAGCTTCTCCTTATCATGCTCACTACCAACCACAATAGATTCATTTACCAACGATGTTGTGGGTGTTTTATGTGCCCTCAAGCTAACACTTTGCAAACCAAGGATATCCTTCCGTTTCGCAAATTGTTCAAGCCTTCGGGATGTTGCTTCTAGCCTGGAGTTCATCCCCCAGTTAAATTCTCTCAAAAAACAAGAAAAGAATGATCGCACCTTGTTAGCTACGTTTGGAGAATTTGCTTGCTCCACCTTGCATCTCAGAGACTGGGTGTTGATTTCATCAAGCAAATCCTCTGCATCATAGATAGCATCTTTCAGCTCTTCAAGCCATTCCTTCATGTCAGGATTGTTAATCTGCTTCTCTTCAGCACCAAGCACCAAGCATAAATTTTTCAAGGGTTAATGTTACTTTAAAAGTTAAAAAATCGTAGCAATTTCATCCCGAATTTTAATCCGGTTAAATTTGACGGTTCATTAACTAGATATATTGAATTAATAGGTTCACGTATCATTTTTTATAATATGTAGATTTGTGCTGAAAGTTCAGTTTTCAATTACAATTTAACAGAAAAAAAAAAAGAAAGAAAGAAAGAAAAGGCAAGAAACGTCAAAGCATGTGGCATTACTTGCGACTTAATACAGAAAGTAGGCAATGATACACAACCTCCAAGCGTGACGTCACCTTTAGCTTGTATTCAGTTGGCCGGTTCGGATTCATTATATATCCCGTCGCAAGCTGTCCATACCAATCAATTGTTAATTATATATGTCGCAATTCATTAACTAGTATTAGATGCATAATGTATTTCCAAATTCATGAAAATGAATATAATTTAGGATTAATATGTAAGTTTATCTCGAGAAATTTCGTTTAAAAAATATGTTGTCCCCCAAGTTTCAAAACATGGTAATGTTACCACACTTGTTGCCATTAGCTAGAAGCCTCTACATGGCCCTTCACAGAATGACACAGGCGATTCAGGCTATACAGTACTAATGCAAACATACATTGTGCATCTTTATTAGATCTATTTACTTTATTTAATTCAATTAAAGATGTTAGTTAAGTTAGTCAAAAATATATAACATGTTTTTATAAAATATCATAATCATATTCCATAATACCGTCGTTTCTCTCTTACTTTATTATTGTTGAGGAAGTATCAATAGGTATAATGTCCCCCAGGGGACTGACAAAAACTAGAAATGGATCTTACATTTGCAACCAAGATTAACTCTCCAATTAGATCGGATGTTAAGAATAAGGGGTACTTTAGTACGTTTATAATAATGCTGAGTTAACTAAAACGGACTTTGAAAATAACTCTCCTCCCTACTCCTAAGAAAGCAAATAAAGTAGCTTGGATTTTGAGAACATGAGAGACACAATTTTATAGTTTTGAAGCAACTTAGATGTGAAATGATAGAAATTAATCGTTCACTCGTTTCCACCAAATCAATTTAAAAATCAATTAAACTTAAAAAGTAAATAATAAAAAAATGATAGAAATTACGCCAACAATAGTTAAGCTGTGAAAGATGGACTTGATGATGATCACAAACTTCCTAAAATTTACGTGGGAAGAGTTATTGCTTAATTATTTGGAAAACTCAAATGCACTTAAAAAATATACTTTCACAAAAGTTGAAACAAAACTTTTTTATATACTTAGTTAAAAATCTATACAATTACTGAAAATAAGTTAATCCAAACACTCATGTATTCTAAGATAACTTTAATTGTCATAATTCAATCAGATTTGATAGCAGTATAGATACAAGATACTCATATGTTTTATTTCTCATAAAAATCAAGGGAATTTTGAATTTCATCAATCGTATTAAGATTCAATAACTTTTTAATTTTATTCATATTTAATATATATTATATCACATAAGAACAAAATTAACATGATAATAAATAAAGAGTAAAATTATACAATCATATAAAAAATTTAATGATATAACTTATAAAGAAAATAAAAAAATCTCTCCCTCTCTGCAGAAATTTTTTTTATCTCTCGGTCCTCTACAGTGTAGATATGACCACAAGAGTAGTTGGATAAAAGTGATAAAAATTGTGAATGGTTAGATACAAGTTACAGAGAGATTTTGATGAAAGAGAGGAGTAAATGCAGAATTGAAGTGTGGATGGTGGTGAAAGAAGCAGGTTTTTTTTTTCCAGAGTGGGATTATGTTTTTACCTTGAAGGCATTAAGTAGAGTACATAGTATTAGGGGTGTGCAAAAACCCGATGGTCTGATATGATCCAGTCCGACCCGACCCGGTCTAGTTTGTTACTGAAAATTCTGGCCCGAAGACAAAAGAGACCAACCAGACCGGACTAGTCCGTTCGGGTTGGACTGGACAGGGGACCAAGCACTTAAACCAAGTGGTCTGGTCCAATCTGACCCGAATTTTTTTTTTCTTTACACCAAACAACAGATCCTCTGTAGCAAGAAGCCCTCATGTCATGCCTCTTCCCTCTTGCTCACCACAAAATTCTTCTCTTTCCAGGTACCTAATTTTGCCAAGTTATTCTTTCTCTTTCGCCTCTTCAGCTGTATAGTCTTTACCTGCAATATCATCCATGTGGCCAGATCCGACGATGTTCAAGAAGGATCTGAGCAGGATGGTGAAGAACAGAGGAGAAATGCAGATGGCAGAGAGAAACGCTGAGAAAAAATTTGAAATTCAAGAGGAAGAGAGGATTTGAAACACAGTGAGAGGAAGAGTGAAGAACAGACGGAAAGATAACGAGAGGAAGAGAGGATTTGAAATGTTGGAAAAAAAAAATTTGAGGGAGTGTAACATGAGAGAGGATTGAGGGAGTGAGATGGTGTGGAAAGTGAAGAAGTGATGGGACTAAAGGAGGAGTGAGGAGAGGGTAATATGAGATGGTAAATCCATGTGAAGTGACGTGTCTAACAAAAAAAAGTGAGAAAGGATAGGTGACATTGTGAAAAGGATGGAAAGAGAGGGGGAAAAAAAGAGATAGGGGGTCCTAGACTACCTGGACTGATCCAGGTAGTCCACTGGACCAGGTCCAGTCCAACCCGACCTCAGGTTGAGGCTGGACCGGACCAGACCTCACGTTGCTTTATCCAACCCGAGCTCTCCACCAGATAAGATCTCGGGTTGAGCTCCAACTTGATCTAGTCTGATCCTTGAACACCCCTACATAGTATACCTATCGTTACAGTGAGATTTGCATCTTTTAAATACAATTTAATGATTCAGATTTAAGATTTTCAACTAATGAATTTTAAATATTTTCTTTTAAAACGTTAGCAATGATCAAAATATGATTATCATCTTAGAAACCAAAACCAGGGTTTTGGAAAAAGCAGATACCTTGAACCTTTTTTTTTTTTTGTGCACAGTGCGATGGTTGTCTTTCTCTCTCTCGGAGCCTTTTCTCTTTCACTGTGCTATGGTTCTGTTTTTTTTTTTCTGCACAGTGGGATCACTGGGATGGTTCTGTTTTTTTTTTTTGAAAAAAATATCTGTAGTTGTTAAATAACATATTGGACTACTTTTTTTTACTACTTTATTATTATCTTCACAATATTAAGAGAAAACAAATAATTTTTTAAAAATATTTATTATAAAATTTATTCACAAATTTGTATTTTGAGTTTACATATGAATAAATGTTATACTTTTAAAAAAAATCAATGTTATTTGAGTAATAAAATGGAAAAAAATAATTTAATACATTATTTTTCGTCATTTTTGGTCATTTCAAATTCTAAAAACTATTCTGATATAAACTATTTAAACATATTTATTTTCTTCACAATCATTTTTTTCCTAAAATCTATTCTATTCTCTAAAGCTATTTTACATAAATCGAGACGGAAGCTATTCTTTAAAAATTAATCCAAACATGCTCATAGGTTCCGTATACATTAGACTAATTTTTAAAAATGAAAAAAAAATTAATCTGAACAATATACATTACATCACAATGGTGCACTTAAATGTTTAACGCCTGTGAGAATCAATTTAGATTAACGATAGAAACTATTTTTTCAATTTGATTTACAATTTGTGAGATAAGCATGTAATAATAGCTATGTCTCAACTTGTATGAGTGTACTTTTATAACGTCATGGGAAAATAAGGCCTTAATTGGCTTAGCACGGAAGTAAGGCAGAGTTGGGAAGGGAACAAAGAGGAGAATCGAGATTAAAAAGTTTACATGATACAGAGTTTTCATAAACCTTGAGAACCAATCCCCCCTCCTTTCACCATTGATAAAAGAGTTCTTCAGAGATTGGGATGTTCAGAACAGTTGTTAAATTTAAAAAAGGAAAGGTATGAATAGAATATGACGCTACCGAGAACACAATGTTTAGCAAAGAGCAAGCTGAAGCAATTCTAATCCTTAAAACTCTAACGTAACCATTTACCAAATGGTCAAGAACTTGATAATTACCATCCTTCATCCTTTTCATTAATCATATAATTATTCATATATGTTAAGGACGAGGAGTACTTTAGTACTTTTTACACGGTTGGCCATAAATTTCTCAAAGAAGACAACAGAGGGTAGTTGCTGGGAAGACAAGAAGGACTTGTATTTTGAATATGGTAAACCATCTCTATATAATTGCAGCGTACCTGCTCTTCCATTTACATCGCCCGAGGCTGTGTCTCATTGTGGCGTCTCCCTCAAGTGGTCAGTTTCACATAGATTAATTGCTCTCACCGGCGGAGCCATATGTTTGATGTCTGACTTCTTCATTCGTAGTGAATTTGCATCCTTCGAACAATTTGAGGTATGCCTGATGAAGCTGTTCTTACTGTCACTGCGGGTGAAGATCCAATTGGTATCGTTAACTACCTTAAGTTCAATTTTGCTGCCAAAACGTTTGTTCAGAAACAATGTTGCTTCAGGAGTTTTTTTTAAAGTAATGTTACTTTGAAAATTTAAAAATCGTAACATCCAGCTTTTAGTCATAATAAGTTTAACTGTTTGTTAACTAAATATAATGAATTGATAGATTCATGTGTAATTTTTTATAAAATGTAAATTTATTTTAAAAATTTTCATTTAAAAGTAATATTATCTGAAGTTTTATTTACAAACAATGTTTAGTAAGTTTAAGAATCATGGGAATTTTGGACTAGTTGTACATGATCTCTCTAACCTTTAAAAATTTAAAGCTTAAACAATGATTTTAACTGAGGGAGAGTTAGCAGACACTACAACATTGAGAAAACACGGAACATTAGAATTCTCAATTTACTGTTAAATATTATGGAGCTTATGTACAACTAATATAAATAATTTATTTGCCTTGAAAGCATTCTTGAAAGAACATAGTTTCTTAACGAAAACTCAGTACTATATCAATTATTTAAAATCAGAATTAATCCTTTTCCATCGTTATCATTAAGTTATTCAGTTTTACGGCTTTAAGAAATATTAACTCAGCATTT
>QFDD01005269.1:0-10695 GCA_006871305.1 Vachellia collinsii | reverse complement strand
GGTGGCGGATACTGCATCGGAGTACTCAAAGGTGGGAGGAAATCGAATTTGTTGGATGAGATCGCTGGAGGTGGTGGCGGAGATGGTGGAGGTGGAACCGACGACGACATTGGTGAGTGCCTCGACGATGACGGAGTGTTCCTGGTCGTTGTAGAAGAAGTTAGGCGGTGGCTGACTGGAGGTGGAGGTCATGGGAGTTGTTCCGGCGAGCATCGATTGCTTGGAGGAAGACATGTGCTTGGTGAGTTGAGTCGATGTGAGAGTCAGATTGCGGAGTTGGGCTCTTTTTGGAGTTGGCAGGGGAGATGGAGTTTGCTTATATAGGGTGTGGGGAGTGACGTGGCAGGAGACGCCAGCTGTGTACATACGACAACAACGCAATTCGCACACGGTTTTGAAGGGGATCGATTTTAATCACGTGCCCTGATTTGAAAGAGCAAGTGGACCGGATCTAATATTTTTATAACTGCTTCACCATTATTATTTTTTCAATAGCAACCGGTGGTGTTTGGAGTGAGATGGAGTAGAGTGGGATTTTCATATGAGTGACAAGTTCTTCCAATACACATTTAGGGTATGTTTGGGAATAGCTTTTGAAAAGTAATTTCACATAATTCGATGTGAGTATGTGAGAGACTTTTATCTCAATTTATGTGAAAGTGCTTGTCAAAGCCTTAATGCAACTCCATGCCTTTATAACTCAAACACAATACCTCTAAATTAATTTAACCGTTTCTCAACTTTCTACTTTATTTAATCCTATTTAAAATGATTTCATTAAATTTTTTTATTAGAATGTATAATTTTATTCTTCACAAATTATATTTTGATTTTATTCTCATGTGTTATAGTGAATATTAAATATAAATATAATTGAAAAATCTTTAAGTTTTATGACAGAGTTAATGAGGTTTAAGATTTACCTTAATATATATAAAACATGTTGAAAATAACTTATAAATAGGATCAGAAAAATATATCTCACGAGTTTCAAGTTTCAAGAGTAAACTCGTGTAGTGATACAAAAAATTTAATAGAATGGTTTATAAATGGGGGCAAAATAAACGTGCCCTTTGTCTTATAAGGAGAATGAAATGATTAATTTTGAGATTACAAATGCGACTTCCTAATTAAATTAAACTTTGACCCTTGAGAGGAAGAAGAGAAGGGAGAGAGCGCGTAGAGTTTGTGTGCGCGTCGTCATTGATGATGACGCCAAAACCTCATCGAGTGACGTGGGAAGGGAAGCGGCGTCTCGTCCATTGGCTTTGTCTCATCGATCGCTCACTAATACCATTGACTATTGAGTCTGACCAAATCAAGACCAAGATGTCTACGCACGCATTAACTCATCAACTTATCAGCTCATTTACTTCTGGAAATTAAAGTCGCTGTCTTCGCCCCTCTATGTCCAAAGCTTGTACGCCTCCAAACAAGGTAGAGTACAGGGTACCCTCACAACGAACAGTCTCGCATTTAGTTGACTTTTGACAGACTTTATAGTTTATACTTTATACACTCCCCACAATTACTTGCATAAATAAAAAAGTTCCTTAAAAAATGAAAATTTAGAGAGAGAAAATAAATAAATGAGTCATGACAAGTTAGGTTGAAAAAAAAATAAAAAAGTTTGCTAATTTATCCCACCACATTTAGTCCACTCCTCAACCTCTTCTGATTGGTAGGGTCAGGAAAACCGTTTGAGCCCATCAGATCAGCCTGATTAAATTCATTTAATTAGAGAATTCGGCATGTGACTTTGAGCTTCTAAAAAGAAACGAACTTAAATTGGATAACCCTAATGGGTTGCGGGTTTAAAAGGATTGACCCGTTTAAACCAATAAATTTTTTCAACATTTAACTTTTAAAAGATCATGCTTCTATGGACAAATTTTATAATGATGTGTATGCCCAAAAAATGATTTGAACCAGATCAATCCATGGCCCAGCAGACGAAATCAGCCCAAGGCACAGTCCCCCATCAGCCCCTAGCGTCCAAGCACCTCAGCAGCACATGCGCCTATGACCAGAGTCCAATAACTGGATGCTAGGACGACTCATGAAGCTTGTCTTCCTACCCAGATCTGTTGCCAACACCAAGCGGACGTCGGACCAGGCAGTTAGGATCTGAGAATCCAGCAATCACGATCCCTAGATCTCCGAAAGATGTTGGTACAGCCCAACAGTCGATGACCCAAAATCATGCCCGCTATTTATTTTCCTGCTATTTCCATTAGGGAGAACTCACGCACACGAAAGCACATTGAGATCACTCTGCTCCTCTCCTCCCTCCTCATCTATCATCACACTTTACCGTACCTTTATTCAACCACAATTAATCGATTTACTTTTTATCCTTCTTGCGGCAAAGGCAGTAGTTTCATCTTTCGATCTCTCTGCATTGTTGGTGACCCGAATCAATTTTTTTATTTCTCTCACTAAAATTTGTTTAAACATGATGCAGGACTATTAAGATATTTATGCTGTTATGGATCATGCTTCTATGGACAAGTTTGAACTTCAAACTTATTTGGAAAAACCAATACTAATGCTTGATAATTGAAACGATTTGGGATGTCTTGAACTGGTGGAAGAACACTCAACAACGATTTTCAATTCTTTCAAGGATGACAACTGATATTCTTAGCATACTTATCATTGTAGCTAGTGAATTAGCTTTCAACATTGGTTCCCATATTTTAACAAAGAATAGAAGTTCTATTCTTCCAACTTATATTTAGATACTCATTTGTACTAGCAACTAGTTCCATTGATTTACACATAAAGGCAATTTACTAATTTATATGTACTTTGCATGATAAATATATTTATTTGTTTCAGATAAGGAAAATGATGGTGGTGGTAGTCGTGTTACGGATAAAATCTTTGATTTTTTCATATTGATGAAGCAGTGCTTTTTAGGTTTATTTATGATGAAGCCCAATCAAATTCAAATGTCTTTGAAACTAAAGATAGTAATGATGATTGGTGAAATTGGCGGCTTATATTGTGTGATTTGTGAATTTAAGTTAAGATTTTCAGTATTTATTATTATCAATGTTGTTTAGATAATTAGATTTGACTTTCTATGTTTTCGAGTAAGGATATTGCTGTTAGTGTTAAAAATGTTGTTTTATAAAAAAAACAAGTTAAGCGAGGCTAAGGCTCGCGAACCGATCCCTTGACTCGTCTTCTCATGGGTTGGGCAGCAGAAATCAAAGGGAATTTGGTAATCGGGCCAACTCGTTTAGGTCTAAGCTCGTGAAGGGCTGGGCCGGCATGAATTCTCATCTCTATTGATTAGTTGACTCACTTTTCCAACTCTATTTTTTTAAAAAAAAAAAAGTCCACCGTCTCCTATGCATAACACATTTTGTCAATTTTTTTAATGCATGATAGATTGAAATGATAATGTGAATTTAAAGAACCTCTATCATATAGGCATGGCCAACGGATCTAGTAGCCTTTTATGTTGAATTTCAACTTCCAAGTGATGAGCAAGATCAAAGTTAAATCAGTGATGATGTTGTCATCGAGCATTGCGATGACTTGGACTCATGTTTTCCCCATTCATCTACCTAAATGTATAAAGTTTACGATCACTCGAGTAATTGTCGCACCTAGAAGGCAATTAAGCAAGGTATGGGAGCCTGTACTGGTCGAGTCAAGCCGAAAACTGGCAACCCAGCCTCCAATCCGATCCGGGTTGTGTCATGAACCTAGGTTGGGTCAACTAACTTTTTTTTCTTAAGAATCAGAGAGTGTAAGGGCATTGGAGTTGGAAGCCAAACTTTTGATGGAGGACGGTGGAGGCTTCAGGGATCCCGGTGGAAGGGGTTAATTGTGTTCTAGAATTGGAGTTGTAGATGAGAGCTCTGAGCATGACGTCGACAAAGAGAGTGACGAAAAGGATGGCCAAAACAAAGATGAAGGCGACAAGGGTTTGCTGTTCGGGGATCCGGAGAAAGAGGGCTTATTTTTGAGGTGGTCACAAGTCACCTTCTTTGCCATAGCCCAAGGAGGGAGGGAGATTTAGTAGCGACGGAAGTAATTGAGTGAAAGATAGAGATAGATAGAGAGAGAGAGAGATTATTAGAAAGGGAATTGATTAGGAGTTAGGGGGGTTACTTTGAGAAATGGGTTAGGAATGGGTGATCAGGTGGGTGGCGAGTGTTGTGTTGTAGGAACAAGAGCAAAAAGCTCGGACACCATCCAATGTCACCGAATCTATCATGTGGCTTACCAGTCAAGGTTTTTCTCTCTCTCAACCCCATTCCACCTTTCACTTGCCTTTTATTTAAATGCCGTTGCCAGAAACTCACTTGCAGCAAACTACCTCATTGTTCTTTGAGTTAAGTAATCTCTGAAGCTTCCTGTCAAGGATTAGTAGACGCCCTCATCCCTCTGCTTTTTATATTCACATTGCGAACAAATTCTTCAAAATTATCTATTCAAGTTCCCATGAAGTACCCTAAGATATTTAAGTTAAGGTATTTAACTTCACAGAATCCAACAAGTACCTCAGTTTAAGCTAAAAAGCGATGGCACAAGGAAAGAATAGAGTATCTTATTTATGTAGAATTTTCAATTTTGAATGGTGTGATTTTGTTAGCATATGATGCGATTTATTTTTTAACTTTTTATTTTTCATCGATTTGACCTACCGTCATGCTAGTTTAATTACCGGTCTGAATTCCAATACCTTGCAATTAAGGCACTTTCCTACACCGGCCAAAAAAAAAAGAGGCACGTTTCTATAAATCATAGCTCCATTTTACTCGCAAAGTACGATATATTGCTCAAATGCATAAACGGAGGAAGTAGAATAACGGCAAAAAAGTTGTTTCTTCTTCTTTTCCCCTTAATATTCTTTTGTCGCTATCATTCAACGTTTCAACCTCCGACTGACCTAAGCAGGTTCGTTTAAAAGAAAACAATTATACAGGAAACGCTATCATTTATACAGCAAAAATGGACGAAGCAGAATGTGCTGCTGAATTGTCTTCCTACCTCCTTTTACTTACCCACTAACCAATCAAAAATTGAAACTAAATTTACAGCCCTCTTCAAATGGCTGTATTGACCAACCAACCCATATTCAGGAAATCTACAATCATGTCAAAAGCAACATCTGCAGGGCTAACATCAGCGATAGCAAAGTAAACTCAAGATTGTCAGACAAAAATCTCCATCTAATCCTCGTTCTCTGAATCTGCAACCAAAAATATTTTTTCAAGAAAAAAGAATTAAAGACTAACTTCAGCATAATCAAAGATGATCAGAAGACAACAAGTGACCGAATTAAATCATCTTACATCGTTAACTTCTCATTGAATAAACACAACAGGGAGGAATACAGGATACGAATTTCTAGAATGCTTCCTTAAACCCCTCACCTTGATCTCACTCAACGCTCAATATTACATTTTCCTTGCTTCATATCAGAGTCATTCCTTTATATAAAGGCAAGAGGCTACTGGCATTCTCAAAATAACGGGGGAACATGCCTCATTCCATTAGTTAGTTTTTACTCTTTAGACTCCTAGCAGCAGGCAAGCTGCTGCACCCTCCTCTGCCCCTACCCTTTTATTTTATAAAAACACCTACTGTGGCTACTGGTTATTTTAAGCTATTGCATATGATGTCAAAATGCACACTATAAGTTTATGCTCTACAAGAAAATCACATTATTTATAGGCATACACAATACGGCTCATACTAGATTTCATGTAAAATGCAAGTTTACATTCTACTCCCTTCTCCCGTCAGTCCATATTTTTCTAAACAAGCATGCCAAGAAAACACTGAATTCTAGTTGATATGTAAAAATGTGGTTTTTCTTTATAGCTCAATTAAATGCCGTCATTGAAAAGTGCATCTTTATTGAGAATGACAGGTAATTTTGATCCTTTATAAGGGGTATTCTAGAAAAAAATGTCTTAATTACATCTAAAACTCTTGTGAAGAGACTTATAATTTGGGACACAACAAATCACAAAATTAGGACTTATAATTAATAAAAAACTGGAGGCGCCCCAGAATTAAGAGGTACAGAGATCATTAACCAACCATGAAGACTTGTAGATTGGGTTTTAAATTTTCGCACATTTTCCAAAGCTTGTATACTTCTGATTGTGACAAAAATAAATCTTTTCCCCCCACAATTGAGAGAAGGATGACAACAATAAAAAGATAAGACATCCCAACCATACATTAATTTCTGAAGCTAAAAATACAAATATATTGCTCTGAAATTGAAGAAATTGATTCACCTGATCTTATATCCTCTCCAACTTTTCCTCTGTTTTTCAGTTGTCTCCAGATCATCGCACATATGAGAATCCACCAGTACATATGGAATACGAGCAGCATTATGAGCAATGTATTAAAGAGATAGTACAGAAACCTGGGATAATTCTTTGATAGGTCTAAGCAATCGCGAATGTTATAGCTGGAAATAAAATAAAGTGTAAAGATGATTAGAAAGTGCAGCCAAGACGAAACAAAGTAAAATCAATTTACTAAAACTGAAAATACACCTTGATGCTCTAATAACCCAAAATGGATAGAAAATTAGCCGCAGCATTAGCCATGAAAGGGCAAAGAATCCAAAGAACACACTCGCAAAAAATTCTCTCCCAGAGTACTTGAAAACCTTCGCAGCTTCCATGAATATGTCGCTTGCATCATGAAGGGCGAGGACTATGGAGCCAATCCTGAAAAATCTGTAAAAGCAGCCCCTGTCACTTATCTCTCCTCTGAGCTAGTGTTAGTCTTGATACTTTTGCATATCTAAATGTGTTTGCCCATGATGTAAGACCTAGAAAAGACTGAAAAGATAACACCTCCACCAAGACCAAAATCCGTGGTTATTGAAGATGGTAATTTTATTATACTAATTAACAGTTACAAACTTAACATTGCACACATCTGGTGATTACGTAATACCTCCACCAGAATCAAAAAGTTGCAAAACCTAGAAGAACGGGCTTCAGACATAACCCCCCCCCAACAAAAAAAAAACATGTAACATGAATGAAAACATGCATGAAAGGATCTGTTAGTACAATGAAGAAAAACAACATACGAAATGAAATGCAGAAAACTACAATGGTAGCTGTAGGAAGAAATTGCTATCAATTTTAAATGACCTACAATTAAGCATCCCATCTTTCAGAGACAAGACTCCAATGGTAGGGACTGTATCATAAGTTATAAACAACTTCTAGAGCTGCCTTGAGTTGTGCTACGTGAAAATCAACAATAGGCATCCAACATAAACCACCATGATAAATTACTCAAGCATATGCACAAGTACATGTAAAGAACCAAGTCCCATGTTAATAATGAATCCCTCAACTGCGAAAATAGCTAATTACCTTGTCATATATGAGACTCCAATCAAGATAACAGTAATAATATGATGAGACATCATCACTGAAAAATCCTTCCTTCGAGTCTCCCACCTCAAAAGAGCAGCAATGCTGTAGAGGTAGAACCCACATTGGCACATGTAGAAAATCTTCAGTGGACTCCTGATATGAGAAAAGGAACAGGACGTTATATGATAATTGAAAAGCTATCGAGTAGTGAGTACAAAACACAACTATGTAGTTGATCATCTTTTGAAATAAATACCGACCAATGACATTCAGTCAGAAGAAAGAAGGAACTTCTGATTGAAAGTCACTCGCTGGTATTAAACAACAGCCAGTGAACGACACAGAATAGCCAAATGCATGTATATTTAAGGAAATGAGTCGTCTGCCTGCATACTGTTTTGACTACTCTTGGAATATCTGACTAGTCATATACTGGTATGCATCCATATCAAAATAACTATCTGTTTGACCAGTAAAATTTTCAAACAAAAATCAGAAAAACACCAAATCCTCATGTTCCTGTAATTCCCTTAAACATCAACTCATCTCCACGGCTCTACCATCTAAGTTGTCTGCCTTTTAACCCCAGTATTCATAATAGGCATTTTATGACAGCAGCATTGAAATTTCAGTACAGAATAGACAAGATGACATACATTAAAAGTTCTTGTGGATCAAGAAAAATAATGATGAAAGTGAAGAACAATAGCGAGGTTTGCATATGAAAGTGAAAAATAAATCTCTTTCGGATATGGAATAAAATTCATTGGGGAGATGAATGTCTGTTCAAAAAGCTAGACTATGATTACTTACTTCAACTCTTGATTTGGCCAGCCATCAAAGTATAAATTTATATCTCTGAACCAGGGCTCATGGTAATTGAAATTAAGAACAAAGAATTCCACTGTAGCATAATAGGTTAGCTTCCACATTGATTCGGAGCATTTTACAATCTTTGATAGTGTTGCCTTGTTCATCCTTAAATGACCACGACCCTTAGTCAACAACTTGATAGCCAACCACTGTAAGCAACAAAACGACAAACTGAGGAATTAAAAGGATTTTGAATAAAGTTATATGGTTACAATATATTATAAAATGCAACAATAGAAGAAAAATGAAAATTTCTTGCCAAATATTTGCACCATGAGCCACCAAGACAATCCATACGCACAATGAAAGAAGCATTTAGAAAAATTCCATGTTACTATAAACATTGTTTCGTCATTGTTGCTTATGTGCATAGCTAGAAAACATAGAACATGCAACCTCATATGTCATCATGAGATATTGCTAAAATAGTGTTGGCTTGACAAGAAAATACATGTTGAAAAAGAAAGCCACTTGTTTAAGCCCTGCCACCATAACGACAAAGATGGATACTTCATTTACACTGGAATATTTTCAGCTCACATTAACGTCCTCCAAATATTATGGATTCGTAATATTCTTCTGTAGTCCTTTTACCAAAAACAGTGCATCTTTCTTTTTACTTCGTTTAGCTTATTACAAAGATAAGAAACCAAAGTCTACCAACCAAACAAACTGCATGTGTTACTCAAGCTAAGGGAAGAATAAAACGTTAAGCAACCAAACTATTGTCATTCCTGAAAAGAAGAGGGGCCAAGCAGCAAATATTAGAGACAGAGATAGAGAGGTTGGGGAGAAGAAAAAAGAGAGATCCGCTGAGTCATCAGCCTCGTTACTGTAAACTAGCAATTCAAAAGAGAGAGGAACAATAAAATAATTAAGTATTCATAGGCGATGGAAAGAACGGAACAAGTACACTGTTAACGATTGTAATCAGAATATATGTTTTTTCAAACTTGACGATGTTTGGTTATAATAGACTGATGGTTCATCTATATTAGTCTGTAACAAATGTGATCAGCTTCCAAAAAGATTCCTATCTGTAATGTCTATCTTGTTTGCTGTCTTTCTTGATATCAGCATGTTGTTCTGCCTTGGAATCTACATAAAGAGTTGATATCCTTCCATCTAACTAAAACATTTGGCATTACTGTGCCACTCTGGATAAGATGATAATTTCTGGAGTCCAACATATTTTAATGAAGAAATATGTCCAATATGATAACTCTGTAAAAATTCGATCTTCTTTCATGGTAGCAAAGTGTCTCCCAAACTATCCAGATGTAACAGTCATTTACAGCTTTCAGGTTTCTACAAGGCTAACGCCAAGCTCTCACTTGCCACCAGTAATGAAGCAGCTGAATAATGACCCGTTCTTTAGACAGGCCCACTTAAGGATCTTTACACCGCCAGCTTAATTCGATTAAAGTCTAAGAAATTACGACTCTGTCTTGCGGCAATTGAATGTAGAAAAAAGAAAGAAAGGTATAAAGAAGCAAGAAGCAAGAAGCAAGAACGGAGCTATTTAATGGAAAACGCAAGAAGCAAGATATGATCCACCACATTGAGATATTTAAAATGAAAATAGCCATGCGGAATTCAAAATGTTCAAAATACATGGAAAAACAGCTGGAAGCAAGAACGCAACTATTCAGGTAATGGAAGAAGCCGGTTCCAAAATCCAATAGAAGCTCGGGACATCGAAAACGAAAGAATCTTACTCTGAAGATGCATCTGTCGAGAAAAACTCTGGCCACAACGAAGCCAATGGCAAAGTAGATCGCGATGTGAAAATGCCAGGCGCTGGGTCCAACATTATCAGTCGAAATGGAATCCATGCCAAGCAAGAGCTGGAACCGCAGCTGGCGGAAGACGACTTCAATCGGGAATTGAACTAGTGGCGAAGATCAGCCATTGAAACGAAGGAATCGAGTTCTGAGGGATCTAATTTGCCCTAATTCAGAGACGGGGAGAGAAGAATTTGCGATGCCGGTAACAGAATGCGCCCCCGGGGGGGGGGGGGAAGAGAGAGAGAGAGAGAGACAGTGTGTGTATGTGTGTGGGTGAAGGAGGTTGCAACGGAAATGGTGAGGTGAGGGTTGGGTTCATGATCGTCTCCGCTTTATTTATTGCTCCCAATATCTTTGAATCTCGAACTCACTTCGAGCGCCTGATGTGTGGGTCCCGCTTTTCGCATGACACGTGGCAATTACTTGCCCGGGGGCGTAGCATCGTGGTTTGAACTCCTGCTTTTGTTCCTTCGCCCCTCTTCCTTACATTTCCCTTCATCCTACCATATAATACGTTTCTATTCTATAACCAATTGTGATCAGACATCTGGCTGGCTGTTTTTATTGGTAATAATGATATCCTATAATTAAACAATTCGACCACGAGAAGGACTAAAAAAAACTCCAATTCGATTTTAAAGAATATTATTTCT
>QFDD01005268.1:0-14665 GCA_006871305.1 Vachellia collinsii | reverse complement strand
GTCTCCTCAATTTATTATACGTGCTGAATTAGATCTTTAGGGGAACAGCATAAATTAAGGAATCTGTGTTCTGGAATTAGGTTTGGCCAAAAGCACACCAAACTCCAAAGAAGTTGATCATTTTGCGGGACATTTGTCGATCCTAAGAATATTAAAAGCTCAGGATTTGGAAGAGAGAAGAAAACTTCTACGTACGTGTGGAATGGGGAGGGATCTAGCTAGATATACAAGAGGACCTATCAAAGAGATTATATTAAGAAATTGACTATATATATTTTTTGCCAGAGAAGAAATTGACTATATAGATAGATAGCTCCACAATATATATGTAATGTCGGCTTTGTCTGCTTATACGTGAGAGAGTTGACATTATTTCTGAATAATATTAAACCCATCTTAAGAATCTAAGAAAGAATTAGACGTCTTAATCTTCTACTATTTCGTTGATGAAGACGTGCGACCTACCATTCCCTATGGATATACTACTCTTCACCCATATCTACAAATAGAAAATGGATCACAACATGCATGTTAATTATTTAATTTTTATTTAGCATTAAAATGTGCCAAGGACATATAATATCCCTTAAATTAATTATCATATATTGTTTCTTGTTGACGTCATGCTTTGATAAATAAAATCAGAGCAAAACTATGATGACTCATTATTGGTTTAACGACCAGTGATTTCGGGAGTTATTAATTATTCTGTGGTTAACGTCGAAAAGGGACTCTTATTCTGTGGCTACTCTCTTAAAAGCTCGAACTTGGTAATCTATACCTACAGAGAACAAATTAAATGAATGAATAGAACGGACTTAAAAAAAAAAAGGAAAAGATATGACCAAAGCCAACGTGATCTATCTGTTTCGCTAGAAATTATAATTTTACTTTAACAAACACACTTAAAGTATATGAAAATAAAAAAATTTTATGCCAAATGTAACACTTTTGAAATATAGTAAAAATTTTCGAATTTAATTTTTCTTAACAACTAATGTTACCTGACCCATCAGGTGGGCCAACTTGAGTGGGCTTATGCTATATCTTTTGGCCCAATTAAAATTGAGCCCGTTTATGACTTATGATCGGGAAGTCATGGGCTAACCTGGCCCGTTTCTGGCTGTTTATAGGTTCATAAATAATTCTTTTTCCCGCTACAATGCTGGGCTCCACATTCATTTCTGGGGGTAAAAAGTTACTTGTTCAGATTTCTCCTTTCTGGAAATTTCCTTAAACGAAAAAGAAGACAGTACGCAGTCAATTTATAGTTGCTTCAAACGGTTCACAGGTTTAACCAAAATCTATTATCTAGCTCTTCATTACTCCTACTCAACAGATAATATAATTTTTAAAAGGATTCATACTTTTTCTAGGGAAGCTCTCTTCTTTAGCAACATTGTATTAAATATGATTATGAACGTTGGACGGAAATTTAGTGTAAACTATTTTACGTTCTCAAGGAAGAATAAATTAACTCAATATTATATTTTATGATTTTTATCCCACTGTGTACTTGCATAAAAATAAAAAAAATTCACCAAAAAAAATTTAAAAAGAATTATATGTTTTGCATTAATTATAGTAATATTCGTATTGATTTTGAAATTTTCTTTATGTTTTTGTGAAACTTAAAATAATCCATTTATGCGGGTAAAAAAAAAAAAACAATCCATTTATGAATGGAAGCAGTCAGTTGAGATGGAACATGTTGGCGCGCAACCAACGGTTAATTTCTCAACAACTAACGGAGATTTGTTGGCAACGAGATAAATACGCGCGGGCGCGCGAAACGTGGGCCCCCGTCAACGGTTCCACCCACAGCAAAACCGCGTCCCACTCTCCGACTTCATCGGAATTGTGCCCATCTCCCACCGCTCTTTCTGATGCATCCCTCATCGCCGCCGGTCACCCTCCCCTGACTGACAGCCAATCAAAGTCTTTCCTGTGGGGTCCCTCTCACTGGATCGCTCCTCCCTGTGGTTAATTCTTTAGGACCCATTGCTTACTAGAAGAAAAATTCCAAAATATTTTTTTTTCAAAACAAGTAAAAAAAGGAAATGAGATGGAAAAATCAGACACATCTTCAGGGGTGGCTGGTGGGGGTGATGAGAGAGAAACGAGAGGGGGCAAGAGAGAGAAACAGAAGCTTAGAAACCCAGAGAGAGAAAGCCCACATGATGGTGATCTAAGAGAGGGTCCTCTCAGATCATCGTGAAAAAAAAGGCAGCAACTTAAAAAAAAAAAAAGATTTTGTTTTCCCACCTCTTGCTGCCTTTTTGTTGGCTCTCAATCACCCCCCAGCGTGCCGCATTGTAATAGCTTCCTCTGTTTGTTCATCATCATCCTCCATTGTTAACGTCACATCACCAGGTGTCATCTTCCTGCATGGTATTTTCACTTTCTCTATCAAAGCTTTACCACCTTTTTCCCCTTTTTTTCTTTTCTTGATTCTGATAACCAGAGACTTTGCTTGGTGATGAGGTTATTCCTTCTTTCTTCTTTGTTATGGCATTGGTTGGTATCTGACTCTTCCTTCTTCTGTGTTTCTTCACTTTCTCTGGTACAAGTCCATTTCATTTGGCTACTTTCTTCTTATAGGTGAAATTTTCTTTCAGCTCAGAGCCATTGAGAGGAAGATTTTGAGCCGGGTTATATGCCTATGTTGAACAAGCTGTAGACGAAGAAAATAAATAATAATCATGAGGGACCCTGATGTGATATTCGGAACCAGTCGCCCACATTTCTTTTGCTTTTTGTAAAATAGTTTTTAGTTAGTGACTTGTATTTGTGTAGGAAAAGAGAAGAAGAAGAAAAAAACACCTCGCCATTTTGTATTATACTGAACGTCTGGCAAATTGACTTTTACAAAGCAATGGGTTCAAGATGTGGCTCATATATATTTTGGAGCAGAATTTATTCTGCTTTGATTTGTCTGTGGGGTATTCGTGCATGTTGGTCGCTCAATGACGAAGGTGGTTTTTAGATACAGCCCCTTTTTAAATTCCTTTTCCAAGTAACATGTAATGTTTTTCCTTTTGACCTATGTTTTTGGTATGAAAAATGCAGTAATGGCTCTGTTAAAGTTCCGTGCTAGAATAGATTCTGATCCTTATGGAGCATTGGCTAACTGGAAACCAGATGATCTTGATCCTTGCGACTGGGTGGGTGTTCAATGTGTTGACAGTACAGTACACATGCTGTAAGTTCCTTTTGTTCTTGCTTAAGATTTCCGGCAAGGCATAGAAATACTTGTAACCGGGCATATGGATTTAGTAAAAATTCCCTTTTATTGTTCTCCAACAAAATTCAGAGTTGAGATTTTTTTTTTCCTGGTGGAACTAAGCTTGTGCATTTCTGTTTCTTCTTTTAGGAACTTAAGTGGGCTATCTTTGGAAGGTACACTGGCTCCTGAGCTTGGGAAACTAAGTAACTTGAAATATCTGTAAGGATTCAACAAATGTTTCCATGTCTTCGTTTCTTAAGTTTTGATAGTTGAAACTATGTCAAGACGTAAGCAATTGCTAGTTTTGAATCAAAGAAAGACAATTAGTTTGCATTAGCTTATTTATTTTGTTAGTTTTAGAAGGTTGTGTGTATGAACACTTTTGAAGTCCATTACGGATGATGATTTTGTTGGACATGAAAATGTGTAGCTTGTCCGTCTGATTAGTTTAATCTTTTTGATACCTTAGCAGCATATTTCCTTATTCTGTGATTGATGTCTTCTGACAAAGATTAATTTAAAAGAATTTGATAATGATTTATTTTTATCTCATTTGCCTGAAGAGAAATCATATGATTAATATTTTCTTTCCAATCATTGTTTTTTCCTGATTAGCTTCCTCTGTTTTTGTGAAAGTGTATTATGCAAAAATAAGTTTTCTGGCACCATTCCTAAAGAATTTGGGGACTTAACTAAGCTGGAGCAGTTGGATTTGAGGGAGAACAGCTTGACTGGAAGTGTTCCTGCAGAAATTGGCAAGATGTTGTTCTTGAAAAATTTGTAAGCTTACTCTTTTTGGCAGGATGTTGTTCCTAAAACGAAAACACCATATTCAAAAGTATTTTTATCTCTAATAAAGCTATATGTTACTCCAGGTTCCTTTTTGGCAACAACATCGAATTCAATGTTCCTCAAGATCTTGGAAAGCTTGAGTTACTCTCTAAACCACAATTGGTTGACAATTATACATCTCATCAGGCAGCTGAAATTAGTTGCAAGAATAGAAAACTTGGACACTGGTAGATGCATCTTCATTTCTATTTATTTATTAAACGACATAGTAATATTTACTATTTGCTTTATCTTCCAAAATTATTGAGACATAAGGACCATTTTCTCACAGATCCAAACAATCAGTGAGAAAGGAAAGGAGTAGTAATATGCTTAACAGGACTCTAAATAGGGTATTGAAGGATTAATTGGTGTCTATTGAATTACATATTACTGTTTACTCTATCTTCTCCCTTTTAACACTAACAATGGTATCAAGGCCAAATTTTGCCCCATAACTCATACGTCCTAAGAGGCTTTGATACCCTTGTAAGTGGTAAAAGGGAGAGAATAGAGTAAATAGTAATATATGGTTCGATAGACACCAATTACATCCTTCACTACCCTATTTAGAGACCTATTAGCCATATCCTCAAACTGCCCCCTTTTTTTACAGTAACACCAGTTTGTTTCTTCCTATATAGTTCGCCAAATTTGCATATGGTTTTGAATTTGCATTTTTTGGAGCTTATGGTGTATGGATTTGGCAGCATGTGGCAGAGCAATTTCAAACTAAGGAACATGAGACAATCACTTATGAGTCCAATTAAAGGAGCAATTACAAAATACCTCAACACCTTGACGTTACCATTGTGTGTACATAACTCTTTCCCATTAAGCATCTCAAGAAGTATAAATATGTTTTATTCTTCATTGTCCTCTAAGCACTAAAACTGTACACTCTACTTTCAAGGTTCAAGGTACAGAATTTCCATAACTATGATGAGAATTGCTTCGACAGTCAGCCTAGTAAGTGGAATATTCATATCTAAAGTTGGTCCATTGAGTCATAGAAATCTATGATTCTTATTGACAATAAAATATTCTTTGCAATATGTATGTTAAGGCGAGTCAGCAATTGCTCAAATACGTCGTAAATTACTGGATCAGTCCAGTAACCTTGCTGCTGCACCTTTTAGTGGTGGGTCTACAAAACAGATCATTAGTCTCCCAACTATACTAAGTAGTGGAGCTTTTCCAGCTATATTAAATAGCAGTCAAAATCAGTCACCTACACCATTGCCTTCACCTGCTTCTTCTGGAAATGAAACAAATCGACAACCTTCAGCCAAGGACAAGGCTTCTGAAGATGCTTGCAAGTACATAATTATTATATTATGTGTGCTTGTGCTGGTCATTGTTGCTATTGTCATATTTTGCTTGTGGAATAAGAGAGCAGTAAAAGCAATTAGGCCATGGAAGACAGGATTAAGTGGACAGTTACAGAAAGCTTTTGTGACAGGTAAATTTTTTTTTTTTTTGGGTCAACAGGTGATTTTATTCATAGTGAACAAATATAGAAATTGAATGCTTTCATCTTACTTTTAGAGCTTTTCACCTGGCTCAACTGTTCACTTGGTTTTGAAAGCAAATGACAATATTTTGCATTTTATCTTTTGGTTTCACCACATCTTTTGAAGTTGTTTGAGGGTATCTAGAGAATACTAAATAAAAAATTCTTAAGGAATACTTGTCATGGGAATTCACTTCTCTTTGAAACTGACCAAAAAAAGTTATTAATTTTGATAAGAAATTAAAAAATATTGGCATGAAGCACATCAAACTACCCCTATAAGGTTCCTTGATCGGTAATGATCACCTATTGAAAAAGTATCACATGTCTAGGACCTCTTATAGTTATAATGTCTTACCTGTTCAGGTTGTACAAATCAAACATAATGAATAGAATTTGACTCTGCAATTTAAGATCGTGATCTTTTACTCTTCTGTCATCATATTTGAGCCCCAATTTTACTTATAAGCTCAGTCAATGGCTTTCAATTAATTTAGTGTATAGATTTTCTCATGTTAGAAAGCAGACATAACTGTTCACTATGGTGACAAGTGACAACTTTATCAATGTTTTCATACAAATCCAGGTGTCCCCAAGCTAAATCGAGCAGAGTTGGAGGTAGCATGTGAAGACTTTAGTAATATCGTTATAAGCTTGCCTAATTGCACCGTATACAAGGGAACTCTATCCAGTGGAGTCGAGATTGCTGTTGCATCAACTATGATTGCTTCAGCCCAAGACTGGTCAAAGAATATGGAGCTTACCTATCGAAAAAAGGTTTGTTTCTTCTGAAGTCAATGGAAAGGAAGATTTGATAATGACTCCTAATTTAATTGAGAACATAGATCTCAAACCTCAATCCCCTCTGCTGCTAATTTTCTCTTTGTATGATGCAGATTGATACCATGTCTCGAGTAAATCATAAAAACTTTATCAATCTTATTGGGTACTGCGAGGAACAAGAGCCATTTACTAGAATGATGGTGACTGAGTATGCTCCAAATGGATCACTATTTGAGCATTTGCATGGTAATATTCTTTTTAGTGATTTTTTTGTTATAGATCAAATCTGAGTATATTTAGTGTATATATTCTTTTTACTGAATGGCCAAATTCTGTGGGCTATTAAAAAATCAGTTGAGGGGCTTGAACACCTTGATTGGAACGTGAGGATGAGGGTTATTATGGGTGTGGCTTATTGTCTTCAATACATGCACCATGATCTGAATCCTCCAGTAACTCATTGCAGCCTCGATTCGCATTCAGTCTTGTTAACAGATGATTTTGCTGCGAAGGTACACCTGTTTATGCCTCTCCTTTTGTTTTTAGAGTGTACTCTCTCTCTCTCTCCTTGAGAAGTTTAAATTTCATGGCTCTTTCTTCTATTTTGAAAATAAGCGCTTCTTTCCTTAAGATCAAAAGATATTACATTTATCTATCCTATATAATTGCACTTCCTTTGACCAAAATACTTCTATATCTATTATTTATATGATATAAAAATTACCATAAAATATATATTGGACCGTAATAAAACATTCAGATTTCTCGATTTGATAGATGATATATTGGTTCTTCAAAGTACTTTGGTCATATTTTAGTTGTAAGGGATAATTGTATATTCCAACACAAAGGAGAGCATTGTCTAATTTAGGAACTCTGTTTGGAAAGGGAAAGTAATTTACCCTTTTCTTGATTAACTTTCATTACTCATAAGTAATTGTGTACTTATATTAGATTTTCCCTTAGATTGTACAGGTCATGTTTACCTCATCAATTTCAAAGAATTCTGAGACGCCCGTCGATGCTGATCCTGAAACCAACGTGTATTGCTTTGGAAAATTGCTATTTGAAATCATTTCTCGGAAATTACCAGACTCTGAAGAACAAGAACAACTTGAGAAATTGGTAAGCTTCAAATAAGTCAACGGATCCTTTTCCTTCTCCTTCCCATTGTTAGATCTACATGCTAGTTTAAATCTGAACCTGCCTTTATCATCATCTCTGCAATGAAATAATTCTGGTTAATAACTCCATAGGCTGGTGAATTTTCAAATGGTAAGAGAAGCATCAGTTATATGATCGATCCTTCCCTTGAATTCTCCAAAGAGAAAGAACTTGAAGTGGTTTGTGAGGTGATCCATGAATGCATCCAACCTGATCCAAGTTTGAGACCCACAATGAAGGACATAACGTCCAAATTAAGGGACGTTACTGGGATATCACCTGACCAAGCAGCCCCAAGACTGTCTCCACTCTGGTGGGCTGAACTAGAGATCTTGTCAGAAGAGGCAACATAAGTCACTGTTTCTCTCATTTCACCGTAGTAAAAGTCAAGTGATCAGAAGAGTCCAATCCATCTTCCAGTTAGCGTGGTACATCAATATATCCTCGTTCATTTGTAAGTCCTTATGGTTCATTACATAGCTATTCATGCTGTTGTAATGAAGGTGTGTTATGATGTTTTCAAAGCGGGGTGGTTTAAAAATGTGTTCTTTTCTTTGTTACTTGAGTTGGAAATGTGAAAAAAAATCTAACAAACTTTTCGGATCATTTATCGAGCTCCTTTTCGGATCTATGCACATAAGAAAAGACTGACATAAAGTTAAGGAGAAATTACTGTAAGGATCCAAACAAAAGAATTAATAACTAAAATAGTTACCATTAATAACATTTAGAAACCTTGTTGATATTAATTCTTTTATTTAGAATCCTACCGTAAATCCTCCTGAAGTTGATGTAAATTCTGTACAATAAGAAACAGAATTAGATTATTTGATAAATAAGATGACTTCCAGAGTCTAATCCACTTTACGGTAGTCTTGTGTATCAGTGTTGTTCAATTTCGCACACCCTAGAGAAACAGAAATGTCCCAAAAACTGAGGACCTAAGCTCTATTCTCTTACATGGTTGTATCCGTAAGAGATGAGATTATAACGACATCATGTTTCCTCAGTGACGTCAACATGCATGCAACCGTCCTCCTTTTTTTTCCCCTGAGCAAATCCTTTAAACGTCAGATGGTTTCAGAATCTTAAGGCGCACCAGCTGGATTGAGACTTTGTTGCTGGCCAATATTCAATCCACCTGCTGCTGTTCTATCACGTCACAGAGCCAATATTTGATTTTATGATACGGATATGGAACAACGTAGCTTGGAGATCCCCCCCCCCTTTTTTCCTCGCTTACAAAACTTGTGTACCCTTAGCCAATCACCCATTATCATTTGGGGCCATCCAAGTTTTTATTTTTATTTTTTTTCAGTGAAAAACTATATTCCAGAAGTAGATATTCCAAGCTTTTTCTTGCCCATTAATCTGTAGATACTAACTATTCACTGTTTCTCATTTTACAATATGCTAACTGAAACAAAAGCGGTAAAATTAATTAGCTGAAACAAAGCTAAAGCGTAGAGATTTACAATTGTGTAAGGATCACTTGTCCTGGATATTCAATTTGGGAGGAGCCATGTGAGTGTTGATCCCCCATTGCCTGAAACGAAGATACAGAGACAGAGTCGCAGCCAAGAACTGCACACACTGAAATGGAGTCAGAACATCCAACGTTCCCTTCAGTGTCTTGAGCCTCACGCAATCCGCCGCCTTCATCACCTTCTCCAGCCCACCCATAAAACCCCGCAGCGCAACTTCCACCAGCCCCTCCGCCACCCCCTGGCCGTGGCGGCTCGACAGCTTCGCCAGCTCCACCATCTTCCGGTCAGCTATGGCCACCTGCAGCCTCTCCATCTCCCTCTCCACCTTCTCCTCCTCCAACCTCACCTTCATCCTCAGCACCTCTATCTTCCTCCTCTGCTCCTCCGTCATCGCGGCTAAGGCGGTGCCGGGCTTGCCGGCCAAAGAACCGAGGAGGCGGAAGGCGGCGGAGGGCTTCCATCCGGTGAGCCAGGAGAAGTAAGCACTCTCAATAGGGGTGAGCCACGTAGGGGAGAAGAAGGGGAGAACGTCGGCGCGAGCCGAAGCCCATTTGACAGTGTAGTATTCCTTGAGGTGGGTAGTGACAGTGGAAACCAAAGCCTGCAAGTATTGGTCATCTTTCACCACCTGGCTGTTCTGTTTAGAAACATCCACCTCCATAAGGCGATGAAGGGTGTCTTCAAGCTTGAGAAGCCAGTTATGGTAGAAGTCAGAGAATGCATGGTGGTCGACCTGCGTTTTCATAGTTGAGAAAACAGAGTAGGTACGGTGTGTGGAAATGAGATGTTTTAGGGGTGGTGGAGTGGGAAGAGGCGAGGGATGATGAAGAAGGGAGAGACCAGATGGAGAGAGGAGGAGAGGCCACGGCTATGAATGGGTGTGGCTGGGTAATTGGCGCAATATATGGATTCCGCGCAGCAATTGCCTTTCTGCTCTTCACTTGCAGACTAATAACAACACCCACCATCCTTACACACACACACACACACACACACACGCACACTTCCAATTTCAACACTCATGAACATATATTTTATTTCGTTAATTAATATATATGTAGCAAAATATTGAGATATTTTTCAATGTATATGCTATGCATGCATGCCCATTTTTCACGAGGTGCAGGACCTTTTGTTGAATTTTTTCCATATTTAACTAACCATTACCTTGAACTAGCTAGTCTCACGCTCCTTTGTTTCCTTGATACGCTTCCTCAGCTAGCTATCCATTTATATGGCGTATTTTGATAAAGGCAGTGAGAGAGTGGCAATTAATATGACATTAGAACTTAGAGTAGTTAATAAGAATAATGCTAAAAATTGTTTAAATTTTATATGATTTTAATTGTCTTTATTTATACACGTAGAAATAGTTAAATGTAAACTATAATAGAAACTTAAAGGAGTTAGAGCTAGATAACTGATTTATATATATTAAAAAAATTAGTTAAATTAATTATCTGTAACAAATATGTATTTATGTCTTTTAAATACCATCTTTAATTTGTGCATTAAAATTAATTTAGATGCAATCCCCTTAACATGTAGAATAAATACAGATGTTTTAGAGAAAAGATTATAAATTTAAAAAATAAAATTGATTGAAGTATTGTATTTAAAAATAAAACAAACGGCATTTTATATTTAGGGTAGAATTACTAGGGAGACTACGAAGAGGGATGAGCGTGTGGAAGCAAGATTGTAAAAGGTGGCAAAGGGAGGGTCATATTGTTTTTAAAGGGATATTTAACTTGCCGCTCAATTCAGGGATCAACCTTTGTTCACTTTAATTCTATCTATCGCCTTCCTTCCTGCAGGACTCCGCACATTGATGTGCGTCGGGTGTGAAACATAGATTCTATGGAACTATGATGATGAGCTGAAGAAGGTGCGAGCTGAGTGTACGACAAATAAATTAAGATCGAGAATTATTATCTCTCTCTCTCTCTCTCTCTCTATATATATATATATATATCATGGTTGCTGGTGACGTGCAAATCAATCAAGACTGGGGTTAGAGGATTATGGCCTTTGCTGTTAGGGTAGAGCCAGAAGAAATGGGAAGTAACATATGTCCAGATTCTTTTACACCATTCACCTGAACTCTCACACGTGTCTCTTTCCCCCTAACTTGTTCTTCAACGTGGAATATCAGCCTCGCCTCACTCTGGGTTTCTCCTCTCACTTGAAGGAGACCGTCCAGCTAGCAAAAAGGTGCAGAATATTCAACTCAACATATCTGCTTCAACAAAAATATATTATTCAAGATTCAAGTCCTCTCACTTATCAACAAACTCACTCACTCATTACGCTGTTTCTTAAATTAAAATTTGGAGGATTTTGAAGGGGATGCGTTTTGCCTCGCTATATTCATATATTTCATGCGAAGAAGGAACTGGTTGGTTGGTTGGCTCCGCTGTTTATCAACCTTAAAACTAGAGAAAAACCAACACTAAGTTAATATTGTTAAATTCATCAGTAGTGTGGCGCCACCGCCAATGAACCCAAGGCAATAGATTTTGTTCCCAAAGTGATGGAGTTTGAAGAATGACGCGGATATGCAAATGAGAGTGGTGAGGAGGTCAGGAGGCAGGCAATACCCCTTTTTTCATGTGTAGACAAACAACATACGTAAGTGCGTACGTGGAGTCACATTCATTCATTCATGCTCGCTCCATCAAATTCTGTAATTGTCACGTACGTACGTGTGGATGAAAATGCACCAACCTATGTATACATCATATTTTGACACATTGTTGTGCATGCAACGCTTCACTCCCATCATTTGACACGTACGCCCTTTTTTAAACCTACTCTTCTATTTTTGGATTTGGTATTAAAATGAAAACCAAGGGGCAGAGCAAGAAAAAGAAGCTTAGGTTATTCTAATCTGTTGTATTGACGACGTTCGTCAGTTTGTCTAAAGCTGCATTAATATCAATCTAATATTTGTTTCTTCCACATATTATAGAATATAAGTCTGCCTTGTATATACCATCTCAGAAATAAAAATCAGTTCCGGGAAAGCGACTGATCACTGATTTGTTTCTTATAGCGATGAGAATTGTGAATCAGATGTTAGCAATGCTTCCTTTTGAACTTTCTTAATTTAAACTTGTGATGGGTTCGTGATTATTAGGCACTGAACAACTTGTTATTAATCACTAGATCCTAACTGATTTTATTAATGCCTTGCTAGATTTGGATTACCTGTGTTTCTCTCCTTATGAACACCAGTGATATTAGTATTGGCCTGAGAATTATTAGGATATATTAAAAAGTAGGTCCGTTCATAAATAATTTAAAGCAATTATTAGATTCTTATTATTTGCTTCAATATTGAGTAGCTAGGGTATGCAAATGTTCCAAATGGAAGTTGATGGACCATGAAAAAGAAACTCTAATCTGAATCACCCAATTCTACTTCAATCCCTGCTAACTTGAAAGGGCAAATTAGAAATTGGATCTAAATATATAACAAACATATTACAAGAGGGAAGAATGCACGGGAACTCATCAGTTAGGCTCAGAATTTTTTAGAAGAATAAAAACCAACTCAAAATGAGCAGTTTAAATATTTTTGAAAAATCTGAATTTTGTCAATCTCTTTTCCACTTCTTCCCCAATAAATATCCTGGGAGAAGGTTAGTAACTTCCGGAATATCCCTAAATTGCAGAAGAAATGGATCCAACAACTGTACAGCCTCCTAGTAATTAACCATATTTAGAAGGGAGAAATAAGAGCTTCTGAACCTGCTTTAATTTCCATATGCGTGAAGATCTCTTGAAAATAGAGCAAAATCTTAATTTTGCCTCCTCCATTTTAGGGACTTTTTGGCAGCATATGAAGGAAGTTGACAAGTTGTATCCCCAACTAGAAAGAGAATGAACCAAAGCTTTCATCTTTCACAGGACAAGAAATGGAATAACCCCTTCTGATGGGTATGTGGTTGCAGAAAGTAGCTTCTTCGGCTACGACATACCCAAGAAGGAAATGCAGATCTGCAGAACATGGCTTAGCCTTTTTTTTTTTTTTTTATAAAGCTTGAAAGCCATTTAACTGGTCTTGCATAGCTTTTATAGATGGAAGAATGGAGAAGCAGGGCAAAATTTTGATGCAGAAATATGAGCTTGGCCGTTTGCCAGGCCAAGGCTCATTCGCTGAAGTGTACTGTGCCAGAAACTTAAAAAGTGGGAAAATGATTGCTATGAAAGTCATTGATGAAGATAAGATTGCGAAAGTTGGCGTGAACAACCAAATCAAGAGGGAAATCTCTGTGATGAGCATGGTGAAGCACCCAAACATTGTGCAGCTTTACGAAGTGTTTGCAAGCGAGACCAAGATTTACTTGGCCTTGGAGTACGTGAAAGGTGTAGATCTTTTGGACAAAGTTCTCAAGGGGAAGCTCGAGGAAGACTTGGCCAGAAAATACTTTCAGCAGCTCATTGAAGCTGTGGATGTCTGCCATAGCAGAGGGGTGTACCACCATGACCTGAAACTAGAGAATCTTCTTGTAGACGAAAATGGGGAATCTCAAAGTTTCAGACTTTGGACTAAGTGCGTTGTGGGAATCCAGAAAAACTGATGGGCTTCTACACACCATGCGTGGGACTCCATCTTAAGTAGCCCCTGAAGTGATCAATAATAAAGGCTATGATGGAGAAAAGGCAGACATTTGGTCATGTCGGGTAATTCTTTTTGTTCTTCTCTCTGGGTTTCTCCCTTTCCAAGACAAGGATTTAAATATTTAATACATGAAGATCAGTAAAGGAAACACCGTGGTTCAGAAAGGGATATAAACAGGTCGAAGCACCTCTGTTACTACAATCTCCTTGGAATGGCAGCCAAGTTGAATCTGCCTTTGATTCATCAACTTCAGAATGATACATGAAACCACCTAGTTTCAATGCATTTGACATCATATCTCTGTCTTCAGTATTTGACCTTTTTCCTATGTTTAAGAATGACAAGGTTTCAAGGCACGAGGCTAGATTCAACACCACAAAAGAAGCCTACAGATTTTGTCAAAACCGGAGGAGATAGTTGAGGTGGATAGCAAATTCAAGGTTTTGAAGAAGAATGGGACAGTGAAATTGCAGGGTAGCAAGGTAGGGAGAAAGGAGCAAGTTGATATAGATGCAGAGATTTTTGAAGTAAGGCCGTCGTTTTGCATTGTGGAGGTGAAGAAAACAGCAGGAGACACATTGGAATATATAGAATTCAGAGACCATAACTTGAAACCTTCTTTGAAGGATATAAGGTGAGAATGGCAAAGGAGTGAGCATGATGGATGGGGTTTATCTCAAATGCTTGCCTTTCAAGTTTTCGTAAAGTTGTTTAATCAAATGGCTTCTCCTAGTTTGAATAATAAAGAGAGATCTCTATGATGAGAAACGTAGGATTCTAAAAACGGATTTGGTTTGATCAATTTTTTGAGGAGACTTTTGCAGGTTTTCTTCGATTTGAAGGTACCAAGAACACACACTGTATTCTGGGGACATTGGAGAGGAACTGTAATCTCTGCTTTATTTATTGCATTTTTGTTCTTGGTTAACAAAAACGAGTTAAGCCTTCTATTGATAATCCGGAATGGTGTCATCTCTGTTGATCTCTGAAGTCTTTTATTTTTTGGTGAGATACAAAATAAACCAAACTCTTTG
>QFDD01005267.1:0-12802 GCA_006871305.1 Vachellia collinsii | reverse complement strand
AAAACCTCAAACCAGAAATCCAGCAACGGAAATGAAGAAATAAGGCTCACCTGGTTGAGATTTTCAGTTGAAATTGTCCAGCCTCTTCTCCATTGAGATCTCCTCTCTCACTGTCTCACACTCTCTCACGTTGTCCAGCGCAAACAGCTTCTGTCTTGCCGTCGCTGAGACTCAGGAAGGCGGAGTCACAGAGGAGGGAGAGGGACTGTAGATGGCAGATCTACACCAGATCGGAGAAGCAGATGGCCGATCTTATCTTTAAATGCCGCCACCGCCGTCTACGCGCCCGGGGTTTCCTTTCCTGAAGAAGCTGAAGGTTGTTAACAGAGGGGTTCAAATTGGAGCTGAGAGACAGTGCTGATAACGAGCAGCGTGAGCAGCGCCACTGATAACTAGCGCCGGCGGCGCCTGGTGACGAGAGAAAGAGCAGCGGCGATACAGTGCTTTAGATGATGCTTTGATTGTGAGGTTTCCTCCACAATGCTCCCTATTTAAACATACAAGTTGCCACACAATTAGCTCTAATTTATGTAACAGGTCAACCGCTTTTTTTTTTTAAAAAAAAAAAAGAACTCAACCAGGCAATACTTTTTCATGTTTGTCCCTGTAAATGAAATTGTGAACAAGCACTCGCAATGAATGAAAATAACTCTCTCACGTAAAATGTCCATATGATGAATACTTGAAAAGGAAACAGAGTATACCCCAACTTTGATGCTGCCACTTCTAAGGAATTCCCAATCAAGAATATAATCATAATTCCCCACTGTAGCAATCATTCTCACCACCAAACTCACTTCTGCCTCCCCATTTCTTATCTGCACAAAACCATTTATATCAACACTTTTTCGCATGCAATGTGACAGAATTTCCATTTACAGCAAAAGGTTCTGTGAACAGCTTAACCATGAAGCAAACATTTTGCAAACACAACGTGACATGTGAAAATTGTATTTGGCTGCCACGTTATGTCTGCGTGTTCTTTAAGGAATAATACGTTACCACTCTGCTAGGATTGTTGATTTCCATATGCCTCCAAGCCACATTCCCAGAATACCTCTCGAAAATGCAAATGGCCCTGGGCACTTGCTGCACTTCACCATCACCCCCAGCCATGAAGCCATCCATGAACAATGCACTTTCTGGGCAATCAATCCCAGGCTGCAAGCTATCAGCTGAGCGACCAAACCCAAATTCCCCGATGTCCATGAAAGTCCTGAAGTACCACTCTTCTGTGGGATCCATGTAAGGAACAAAGGTCTCGGACACATGCCCTCTGTACATGACTCTTCTGTACTTGTTCTTTCTGGCATCAAATATTGAAGCTGTAGATATAATCACGCCTGCTCTTGCATTGAATCCGACGTGAAAAACCCAGTTACCCCATTTCACTTTATGGCCTTCAATGGTGAATCCACTATTTGTTATGTTATAGGAAGGAGAAATTCTTGGTCCATTCTTCGGAGACTCCAGGTTTGTACCCTCGGCTTTCGGCAGGGGGACTCTGTATCTATCTCTGTACGTTGTGATCTTCATTGAATCAACGTCAACCATCGTTGTGATTCCTTCAATGGGCCTAGCCCAAACATTGGTAGATCCTCCTCTGTAAAAGCACACGACTTTGAGGGCTCTCCTTGTGATTTTCTCACCATACCAACCGACTGTGAATGGCACACAAGAAACTTCAGACAAATTTAGGCCTCTCTTGAGAACAGAGCTTTTGAATTGGGGATATTGAAAAGGCAGTTTGCTAGCTAGGAAAAGCTCTTTGAAAGTGAAAGGAGGGAAGCCATGACCGTTGTGGAGTTTGTCTGATATGATGGAGCCTCTGGTTAGGTCTACTACTAGCACATGGGTCTGTTCCTCAACTCGAACCACTACCTTGGCTTGGCGAGGGATTGGAGGCTTGGGCCTACAATTGCCTCTTGCGTTTGAGGATAGCCACTTTAGGACATCATTTTTGTCTGGTTCTTCGAGATCTACGAAATGGAAGGTCAGATTTGGAAGAGAGCCAAGGTAAGACTTTAGAACTATGTGCCTTGTCTGGTTCATTTCCAAAGGGCTCATAGGGTCCAAAGGGTGACATAGTGATCCACTCATGAAGAGGCTAAAACCGACAAGAGAGAGTAGAAGCACATATTGAGCAACCATGATCATGGAAGCGTTTTTCTTTTCCTTTTTGTTTCAGAGAACTGTTTGATGAAAAGGAGACCTTTTGCTTTTGGTTGGAAAGGAGAGGCATGATATATATACACACACATACAGCAAGTGTTTGAATCACATCTTAGCGTTTGAATTTGGCAATGTGTTTTTAATCTGTTCAGGAGGGATTCCATTTCCTTCAATTACCGAATTTGAAGTACAAGGTAGGCTTTTATTTAAAGCGGCCGGCGACAGCGCAGTTTTGGCAATTCTTGTATGCTCCTTCCTTGCAATAAGAGCAAGTTAATCTCATTCATTCCTTTACTTGTACAGTAGATCTGGTACATGACCTTTGTGAATTGTGAATGAATCACATGTGTTTCATTTTTAAGATTTTTAAGGACGGTTAATTAGTAATCCTAATTGCTTTTGATTTTGTTTTAAATTTCCATTTTTCATGTTACTGAGTCTGAGGTTGCAGCCAGCTCTATTCTGGTCCAGTAATTTATTGCAATCAATATGTACCTAATTAATGATAATCCCAAATAATTAAAAGCCTTCAACCATCGGCATTAATTTCATCCCTAAAAGTTGAAGGTACTTATTCCAAAAACTAAGATCCGTGATATGCAATATATATTTTTTCTCATTCGGCAACACAATAAATATTTTGTAAAAGAATAGTATGTTTGATTTATATTTAGGATTAATACAATTTTTATTCTCTCAAATTTGATCTCATTTTGATATTGATCTTTTAAATTTAAAATCAATGGTTATTGCATCAAGCTACCTGTCTAGAGTAATCACTTCATTGACCTTATTTACTGGAGGGATGTAGTTAGGGCTTAGGAGGAAGGGTAATCAAAAGCTTTACTACTAACTAAATTATGCAATTCATTACACTTAATTATTTTTTACTAATTTAGTAGAAATGGGGACAGATAATGGTGAGTTTGGAGAGGAAGGATGGAGTAAAATGAAGAGCAAGAAATGGCAAGGAAGATCATTAAAGTTTCTTTAAAGCAAAATATGGTTAATTAAATAATTATTCTAATAATCAAGCCGGATCATGGTTCTAAAGTCTGAAAGAGCAGCTTGCACGTTTGAGATGGATCATTCCGAAGGAAAAAAATATGTCTTCAAGGAATGTTAAACACGATTTTCGGATTCTGCTCTTCTTAAGGCCCAATTTTGGTTCTACATTCTATTATGCATGCGGTTGAAAAAACAGTCCATTTTTAGTTGGGCCCACCCTCGCAAATATAATTATTGCGTTAAGTTAATTTTTTTTTAAAAAAATTAACTTGTAAACTTATTGTTTAGAATTGAAAACTCCACTTCCTAAAACGATTTTTTTTTTTTGCCAACGATTTAAAAATTAAAATGTTGCTTAAGTATTAAGCGTCTAAATTAATTTGAATATACGATGAAAATGATTTAAATAGATATTAAAAATCATTAAAATCAATAACTTGCCAAAAGAAGGAAAAAAATCTTTAGGAGGGAAATTGTTGCCTGAGGGCGCCACATGGCCTCTGACTCTCTGGACGATTCTGGCGAGCATGATTCGTTTTCTTTCTGGCACGCTCTAGAAGACTAGAACTCCTCCTCCTCCTCCTCTATTTTATCAGTGTCTCTCTCTTTCTCCTCACTCTGCTCCTGGCCAAGCGGTCTCGATCCTTCAGAGACTCTCCTTCATTTTTCAAGCTTCTGTAGTTTCTACTTCCCTCTCCGAGCCCTCTTTCCGCCATCTCTTGTTACGCATTTTGCTCCCCCTAGGTTCGGCTTCTTTCTCTCCTACTTCTTTGTCTTTGAGCTGTCTACTTCTTTCTTGATGTTTGAGTTTGAGGATTAGAATCCTTTTATTAAAATCATGACCTGCAGTGCGCTTGTCCCGTTTTGGCTTAGAACTTGCTCTCTCTTCTAGATCACTTGAGCACAGCTTGTTTCTTGGTCCGATGTCCATTGATGGCATTTTCTGTCGTGTCATTTTGCGTATTGGAATTCTACTATATTACTCATGTCTTGAGTTTGGTCCAAAATGTATATGCTTCCTATTTTAATGTGCAATTAATAAGAATGGGGTAGTAGAAGATAATACAGAATTGGTTTCCACTGCCTTTATGGCCAGCCTAATCGTTATTGGTGCCGAGGATTCTGTGTTTAGGCTGCGTAGTACTCCTGCATCTCTTGCTCGTCCATGTTGTATCTCTTCCATAAGAAAACTTTTAATGCGAGGTGTCATTTTGAATGGTGTTCATCTTCTTTGATAATGAATGGTACATTGCGATGTTCTGTATACAAGTTTTCTTTATACTAGATACAGTTTTGGAGATTAAGAAAGATAAATTCAAAAGTATTTATATATATAATTCGATTGTATATCAGTTTGTAATTTATAAATTAAATAAATTAGTTAAAAAAGTAATAAATATAAATTGTTTTTAGTATTGTAGTTAGCTTTTTTTAATTTCTCCAATAAAAAGTCAAATAACTTAATATATATCCTAAGGGGCTTCTTTGTTAATGAATGTTCATTGTGTTGTTCGCTTTCTTGATTACTTGCTATATATATCCTAAGTTTTTCTTCTTCTTTTTTGTCCAATGTTCTGTTGAATTTTGTGTCCATACTCTGTATTGGACTTGAGCAAACTTGTCTTGGAGGTGTTTGTAAAAAGACCTGCATGAAATGCATTTCTAAGATTTTTTCCCCACGGAATATCACTTTGGGCCTATAATTTTTAGGTAATGAGTTCGTAGATGGAAAGGATCATGCCATCTTATTGTTCTTATCAAGGAAGAGGCTGGGTAGTTCTAAAGAGCAATCTGTACTATGTTGATTTTGGGATTGGATTAAAATATTTCAGATAGTAATTTGTAATGATTTATTTTTTTGCATCTAACAAGTTTGTTTACATGGGTTACCTAGATGAAGACCGTGTCAACAACTGCATAATTGTTAAGATCTAAGAATAAAAGAATGGAACACATGAAATGCCTCTGCACATTTTTGTAATCCTTTTATGTTTAAAACATTCTTTGTAACATCAATAGTACAATGGTTGTTTTTCATGTACTAAGAGTGGTAATCATGGATGGAATAATTTGTTTTAGCGTTGGTGAAACTTGAATTCCAAAAATGTTCCATTAGGATTTTATGATGCTGTATACAAAATTTATGATCTCACCTATATCTATTTCAGAATGGCTGAAGCTTCATACACTGTAGCATCAGACAGTGAAACGACTGGGGAGGATAAGTCATCAGCTTCTACTGAAATCGCCATTGGAATCGACATTGGTACATCCCAGTGCAGTGTTGCTGTGTGGAATGGATCTGAAGTGGAGCTCTTGAGGAACACAAGAAACCAGAAGATTATGGGATCATATGTGACTTTTAGAGATGACACCCCATCTGGAGGAGTTAGCAGTCAACCCTCTGATGATCATGACTTGTTATCTGGAGCTACAATCTTCAACATGAAACGCTTGATTGGAAGAGTTGATACAGACCCAGTTGTCCACTCCAGTAAAAATCTTCCATTTCTGGTACAGACTTTGGATATTGGTGTACGTCCCTTCATTGCAGCATTAGTGAGCAATTTGTGGAGATCCACCACGCCAGAAGAAGTCCTGGCTATCTTTCTTCTGGAACTAAGAGTGATGGCCGAAGCTCAGCTGAAACGACTGATAAGAAATGTGGTCCTCACAGTTCCGGTTTCATTCAGTCGATTCCAGCTGACCCGGATAGAACGAGCTTGTGCTATGGCTGGCCTTCATGTACTCCGGCTGATGCCTGAGCCAACTGCTGTGGCTTTATTATATGGACAGCAGCAGCAGCAGAGTTCTCATGATAATATGGGCAGCGGAAGCGAGAAGATTGCTTTAATTTTCAATATGGGTGCCGGCTATTGTGATGTTGCTGTGACTGCTACGGCTGGAGGCGTATCACAGATAAAGGCCTTGGCAGGAAGTACCATCGGGGGAGAAGACTTGCTTCAGAATATGATGCATTATCTGTTACCAGAATCTCGAACTCTATTTAAAACCCACGGTATTGAAGAAATCAAATCTATGGCCTTCCTCCGGGTTGCAGCTCAGGACGCCATTCATAGGCTCTCCTCTCAATTCAGCGTGCAGATTGATGTAGACTTGGGAGATGGTTTGAAGATAAACAAGGTTATAAACCGGAATGAGTTTGAGGAAGTGAACAGAAAGGTGTTTGTTAAGTGTGAGGGCCTCATCATCCAGTGTTTGCAAGATGCCAAGGTAGAGGTTGAGGATGTAGACGATGTAATAGTGGTTGGCGGATGCTCTTACATTCCGAAGGTAAAGAATCTTGTGTCTAGCATGTTCAACGGAAGGGAACTTTACAAAGGTATGAATCCTCTGGAAGCTGCCGTTCGTGGTGCAGCAGTTGAGGGAGCTGTGGCATCAGGTGTCAATGATCCCTTTGGAAACTTAGACTTGCTAACTATCCAAGCCACACCTCTAGCTATAGGGATCAGAGCCGATGGAAACAACTTCGTCCCTGTAATACCGAGGAATACAACAATGCCGGCAAGGAAGGAGTTGGTTTTAACAACCTGTCATGATAATCAAACTGAGGCTTTGATCATTGTGTATGAAGGTGAGGAAAAGAACGCTGAAGAGAATCATTTGTTGGGATACTTCAAAGTAGTAGGAATTCCTGAAGCACCCAAAGGGGTTCCGGAGATTAATGTGTGCATGGACATAAATGCTGCGAATTTACTGAGAGTGTTAGTGGGTGTTCTAATGCCAGGGTCTCGGCAGCCGGTAATTCCGGTGATGGAAGTGAGGATGCCGACTGTTGATGATGGCCATGGCTGGTGCGTTGAGGCCTTAAATAGAAAGTGTGGTGATACACAAGATTTGGTTACTCTCCAGAAGAAGGCGTAAACTGATACATCAATGCCTTTTTTGTCCCCTTCCCTTTTTAAATGTGACTTTCTAGTGTTTCAGAGACATGGTTTTTAGCATATGATGTTTGTAAAATGGTGTTCTGTGCCTGTGATCTCACAAGTAAATATCCGAATCTCACAAGTAAATATCCGATACATGATGAAATAATAATAAAAGCTGAAACGTAGTGTAAATTTGACAGATTCCCAATTTCTTTGTTGACCTCTGTGCATCAAGTGATGATGACAATTACCTTCTGATGCTCAATTGTATTGTTTGATGCCCATATAGTAGTTGTTGGCACAGAAAAAAGAGAGAAGAAAAACAGATTTACTAATTAGGTTCTGTGGGATAGGGATAAAAAGCATGTAAATAGAAAGAATTACCTTCAGTTGGATGAAAGTTAATTTTCTAACATAGTTTACGGGTTTATTATATGAGTATATAAGAGATGTTTTATCTTATTTTTTTATGAATATAATTTATCAATGTTATAACAAACATGCCTAGGAGCGCTTACACTGTTAGTTGATAGTAGTATTATTTTTTCCCAGAAAATTGCAATTGATTTTAAATAAAAAAGTAATCAGTTTCCCAGTAGTTTTATTTACAGGTGAGGTTTCAATATTTACACAAGTAAAACTTCAAAAATTACCAGTGAATGAGACCTATTGGTAATTCTTCTTATCTTTGACCTAGGCGTAATTTTCCTTTCCCCCCTTCATGCTTATGTTCGTCATTTTTCTCTTTGATTTTTCTAATGGTGTTTTAGTATTTAACTAAATGATATGTGTAGATAATTGTAATGGTCATTTCGTTATTTATCATGTTTTAATCATGCAATATCTTAAAATTAACCTGTTTAATCATGAAATTCTTAAAATTAACGTAACCGAATTGGTCATATACAAAATAAATATATTATGAGTTCATTTTAACTAATTTTCACGTATAAGCAATGACACTTAATTAAAAGTGGACAAAGAGCATGTCCCGGGGATATGTGTGGCACCACATGATACTCATTTAATTTCAAACTCGCATTCATTGATAGTATTAATTAATGATGTCATATAGTAAATGATAGCATTAATTAATACTGTTATATAGTAAAGGGAGGAGTTTAGTTATGGAGCAGTTATTGCACGCCTTCCGCATTTAATGTGAACAAGTTAATAAAATTAAATATAAAATTAAAACATAGGAGCAGTTGATTAACGCAAGTAATCAAATTGTGTGAGATATTTAAGGGTGGCCGAAATGCCAGGATGCATCAGAAATGTAGCCAAAGCAATTAGCCCTCTTGAATCTGTTTTGCAATAGATCGGAGCTGGAGCTCTAATCTAATTTGGGTGATAACTTCAGAGGCAAAGACTTTGACTGGCCCTGCAACTCCTCATCAGGTCTGCTACGTACACCTTATAACCTCAGGACCTTTGTATTCTCTACCAACACACGCGAACAGGAGAGATTAATAGTGATTAATTATAATAAGAAAGTAATTGATCTTGCTGTTTAGATCCGATGTAATCTTCTAACTAAGCAAGCATGATGACCTTGTTCGTCTCTGGAAGAATCTGGATTGCATTACTTGCAACTGCTGTTATGATCATCGCCTACTTACCCTCCATCCGTAGACTCCCAGGGTATGTACATCCGCATATATATATATATATATATATATATATCCTCTTGTTTCTCTCTCTCATCATCATGTTTTTGCCTTCAATCTTATATATAATTGTGAGCCTTCAATCTTTCTTTACTTTGTATGATTAATCTCATTTAATCAATGATAGGCCTCTTCATATCTATCTATTTTTTATGCAGGAGCTCATGTAGGGATCCCGTCTGGAAGAAACGCAGAGAATCTGCCTGACCCATGCCAAGGGGGTGATTTCCTCACACACAACTTGAACTACTCCATCCCTATTCTCCGATTGCTTGACGCCGATCTTCCTAGTTTTGCTCGCAACGCTCCAACCTTGTCCTCACCCTTCCCAACGACCAAATCCCCTCCGTCGCTTCCTCCCCGTCAGCCGCCGCCGACTGGGTCGCCCACCATATCTCCCCCTTCGTCGTTCCCCTCAACCGCAGCATCAGATTCAGGTACATCGCCGTCGGCAACGAGCCCATCCCTGGCCCCTATGCCTCCTTGGTCGCCCCGGCCATGAGAAACCTCCATCAGGCCCTTATCTCTTTCAAGGTATCCTGTTACGTAAAGGTCACGACCTCTATATCCCCTAGAGTTCTGGGGGAAGTCCTTCCCTCCGTCGGCGGGTCAGTTCGAGGACAGTGTCTCAAACCTCATGAGCGATGTCACCAACTTCTTGGATTCCATTGGAGCACCACTCGTGGTAAACGTGTACCCTTATTTTGCACTGGTGAGCGATCCGAAGCACATAGATTTGTAGCATGCTTAGTTTGAGGCGAAAACCCTGCTGGTTATTGATGGGAATCTCAAGTGCTTCAACTTGTTTGACGCGATGGTGGATGCTTTTGTGGCGGCAACGGAGAAGGTGGTAGGGCGAGAGGGGGTGAGGGTGGTGGTGTCGGAGAATGGGTGACCTGTGAAAGGGAATGAGCCCTACACCTGCGTGGACAATGCCCGGAACTATAAGAGGAACTTGAAGGACTTCATGGTGAGCGAGTTGGGGGCACTCCGAGGACGAGAAACTACGTGGAGGTTGATATAGATTCCATGTTCAACGAGGACGTGTAGCCTGATTTGGTGGGAAGAAATTTTGGGAATTTTGATAAGGATATTATTTTTACCCGAGTTTACCCCATTTGGCTCTGAACCAAGGACTTGGTATGTAGAACTCACTTCCTTGTCGTGCAGCTTGAATAATATTACTTGGCATGAATGTTACATGCCATTAAACATGTCTAAAGATATTTTTTAAGACAAGTGTATCAAAGCGTTTTCTTTTTTGGCCAGTCACAAGGTATCAAGTTTAAACCTTGTGAATTTTTTTTTTGAAAAAAAACAATTAGTTTTTGCCGACTCGGCCTGAATCATTTAAGGTCGAATATAGCTTTTGAAAACTGGTTAATATATTCTGAAAACACACACACACATCATTTCATTAAAAATCAATTGTAGGCCTTTAACATTGGTTCAACCTCTTGATTATTTATGAATCACTATTAATATATTTCTATAACTGTATGTGATACCTGGTATTCACTGGGTCAAAATTTAAGTGTTGTTAGGTTCAAATAATGGTGACTCTTTTAATTAAATTTTTTTTATTCATAAAGTTTGAACACGTGATCTTATTTAATGGACCCAATCAGCATTGGGCTATTAATGTACATATTTGACTGATATAACTGAGGAAAGCTGTCGGCCTGAAAGGTAAAAGCTGGGGTTTAGTTTCCGTATTGAGCCCAGCAGAGACAGGGGCGGACGGGGATGATCCGTAATCACATTTCTAGAAGTTAAATAAGCAATTTGTATAGATTAAATGAACTAGTTAATCATTTATAAAAATGTATGTGGATTTTTCTGAAAGACCATCTTCAATCGTGATTTATATTGGAATCACCTCTCAATGGAAACCTCCTTATTATATGCACTCAATAGAAATAATTTTGAAACACGGCTTAAATCATCAGACAATAGATAATGTTTAAAACAACTTGACAAGCGGAAGGGCATGAGGGATATGATGAAACAAGATTTAAGGTTAAAAGCGGCGGGAGTCCATATTTGGGAAAACAAGAATCGCTGGTCCTCATGGATATGAGGAAGCCAAGTTTGTCGACTGATGACATACACACACACAGAGATAGACAGACAGACAGAGAGGTCATTAGGATTGACTCTGGTGGTGAAAAGGAAAGCCCTCCTGATCGGTGAGGCTGCTGATCAGTTGAAGAGAGAGCTGTCGTTTTGCATTTGGAAGCCTCAAAAACACCAAAAGCAGCGAAGACTTGTGAGTTTGAAACGCCCCTCAATTACCAAACAAGCACTAGAGCTGCTCCAACACACCACCCGCGCTGCGTTTTGTCCTCATCCCTTCCTCAATCTCCAGCTCTTTGCAGTTTTGATTCCTTAACCTCACATGAGATACATACACGACACCACATTCCCAATCTCCAACACCACTCCGTATCCACCCACCCATCCCTCAAATTTTGAAACGTAACCCTCGTTGACTTCTCTCACAATCAATCCCCGACACTTATTCTCACCACACAACTATTCACACAAACAAATACAGGAGCAACACTACAACAGTACTCTCCCTCTTTCGTTTTCCTTATTATAATAAACACAACTAACAAAAGTCCGACCAAGTTGGTCCGGTCCCAGAGATTCTGCATTGCATGCCTCTCTCATCAACCTCTTGTCTCTCACTTCTCACTCTCCATAATCAAAGTTACCACTACAGCAACAGCAACAGATACACTTGAATCATAATAATAATATTACAAACTTCGACGCTATGTCCTTTCACTTTCAACGTCTTCGTTGTACAGTCTTCTTCTATTTGCCACCGCTACATTTTCAAACAATGCTTCCCCGTTTTTACCACGCTACCTCATTTCCAGGCACATCGATCCCGCCCTCGAATGTGAGAGGACCAAATCAATGCAGACTGCACACTGTTTCACGCCCAGCAGCACGTCGTCGTCGTCGTCGTTGTCGTTGTGTGTCTTTTTTTCTTTTTTAAATTATTGTTAGTGTTATGTAGGGTCGTTCAGTTCATTGGATGGTCAAATGAATCAAAATGGTTGTTGTTGTTGTATGTACCCGTGGCGCCGTTGATTGCGTTTCCGTATGTTAGAAACGCTGAGACACCGAAACGTGGCGTCGTCTAATGTGGGGAGAGACGATGGAAATGAGGCCGCCCAGTGGGGGCCTCATCTTTGACCTATAAACCATCTCGTCGTACGGCCTCCTGTAGAACTTCAAGAACGGCGAGAAAGATTCCCGACACTTCTCCGCCCTGCTCGCGTGGCTCTCCCTCCGGAAGAACACCGCCGGCGACTGCAGGAAGGAGGGCCGCGGCGTCCTCCTTGGGGTAGCCGTCTCCTTCGGCGTCACGCGCTGAGGCAGCGGGGTCGACGGGAACAGGCTCTTGCTGGCGGCGAGCCTGCCGCCGAGGTCTCCGCGGGGTCCCCTGGCGACCGGCGAGGCGAAGGAGAGGGAGCGGGCGTTGAGGGGGGAGATGAGGGCGGGGCCCATGACCTTGGAGGAGGACGTGTCGGTGAGGCTGAGGTACCAGGGCTTGAGGGAGTCGAAGTGGTGGGAGACGGTGAAGGAGAAGCGAGAGGAGGAGCAGGAGCCAACCTTGGCCGTGGACTTGACGGTGGAGGGGTCGAATCGGAGGGAGGAGCAGGCTCTTGGGTAAGCTGCCATGTCATGGAAGTCCAGCGATTCCTCAAAGTCTAAGGATGATACTATCCTTGTCACCGTCGATAACTCCACAAATGCCCGCACTCCCTGCATTCCAATACTCAAATATCAATATCAATATCAATAATAAAAGATTAAATTAACTTTTAGCATTCGATAAATTCAAATGGCCCATTGAAAATGGGATGCATGTGCATGCGCTGCAAGTCTAGGCGGAACCAAGGAGACCACCACTGGGGGGCACAACCGCACAAGTCATTTTCAATGCATCTCCCTACAAGTCTCTGTGAGCAGCAGTAGTATTACTATTATCCACGCATCAAACCCCAAATTCAAATTGATCCACCCATTTATATATATATATAT
>QFDD01005266.1:0-17808 GCA_006871305.1 Vachellia collinsii | reverse complement strand
ATGCAAACTTTGATATATGTTATACATTTAATTTGCTGTTTTTGATTTGTACATTTGTCAAAAACTTAAGTGAACTTGTTATTTAATAATGTTTACTTGTAAATTTTCTAATGGAAACTTGTCAACAATGTCCAATAATCAAAATGCACAAGGTATTTTTATAATATTTATCTGCACTTGTCAAAAGCTGAACTAAACATTGTCTTTATCCAAAAATTACTTGGGCAAGGGAAGCATTCACATTTAAAAAAATGCATCATTCTCAAATATTCAATGGATGAAAATGAAGCAGTTGAGAAAATATAAAAACAATATTCAAATCCCCACATCACAAGACATACTAAATTGGGCAAATAAAATGAAGAGCTTCAAACCAGTTTGCAAATCTTGTGCAACCTTTGTGTCTGATTGCACTTGTTTCAAGTTCACATGATGTTGGTGAGCCTCTAAGATGGACCTTTCATTTTCTAAATCCTCATTGTTTGCATTCTGTACCAAATTTAATGCATTTTCACTTTCAGTGCACAAGCATCCTTTGATTGGAGATAGATTTATTTGATGCATTGTTAGCTATTAAATGTAAACACTTATCTTATCGGAAATTCAAATATTAACTCATCACAGTATAAAGAACTAACACATTCTATTAAACCAAATATTCCTTGATATCTCACATTGGCCTTTTTTGCATTTATTCGATTGTTTATGTTTTCCAACCCCTAAACATGTTAATATAGGACCCCCAAGCCCCAACCATGCATTTCTACATAAAAGGGGTAATTTTGAAGATGTTTTAACCATGCATCAGCCCTACTCAAATCATGACAACGATTGGTAAGATTGTGAAAATCTGGTGGTGATTCAACCAAACAGGTAGAATTCCAATTTCAATGTTAGCCAATTATGCAATTTATGATTTCATAGGAAAAAAATTAGGCAATTTCAATAAGGGGTTAAGATGCATGAAGTATTTTTTAAAGTACATCTAACACTCTAAAATATTGTGAAGCATCCAACACCCAAAGCACCTAATCCTAAACACCTAAAACCATTATTCAATCTTTCCTTGTCCATACTCAACATTCTGAAGGTGTTTTGGAAAATCATCTGCTTCATAAGAAAAAGGTTGTTCCCAATCCAAATGAACAAGTATAAAATACAAGACGAACATTAACTAACTGTGCTAAAAAAATGCATTTTAATTCAATTAGGTGCTCTAGACAACAAAAACAAAAGATCCATAACATTAACCAAGTGAAATATAACAGATCAAACAGAATAAAAGTCTTAAAACTCCTATTACCAAAAAAAAAGGTCTTAAAACTTCGCTATCAATTAGCTGCCAGATAATAAAAAAGTTCAGATTCAACGCTTCCCGCCGCCTCCGCCAAGTTTAGGACCTTTAGGGGCAGCACCCTTGGAAACGTTTCCTTTTCCTGGAGCTTTTTGTGCCTTGGCCATCACTTCTTCCTTCTTTGCCTTCTTCTCATCCTTTGTTTTCTTGATCCTCTCCTTAATCTCACTGCACCATACATTCAGATGATCAGATGATATACATGGTAAAATAACAGTATAGCATACAATATGAGATGACAAGAAAGGAATCTCAGTGATGAGTGCCACGAAAACACATCGAAGAGCAGCTTCTCTAGCAGCATCTGGAACCTCCGGCTTCTCAGTTCTTTTCTTCTGGATAACCTCCAAAGTAGCACCAACAATAGACCTAGAGTAAGGCTTTTTGGTGGTACGACGCCTCTTCTTCACAGCTTCCTAGGCAACGTCCTGCAGACACATCGTACACAAACAAGAATCACGCATTTAATCAATGAGCGCACATGCATTTCAAAAAGGTTCACAATGCAGTAAGTAAATACAAGCATCCTGTTAATGTGTTAATTCTAAACTCTCAGTGCAGTAAACATTTAACACAAACAAGGAGTCACCTGTGTTGAAACCTAAGCTAATTTACAGAAAATTTTACTTTAATTCGGGCCCTAAAAAGGATAGAATCAGTTAAGGTAGGCTAAAACTAATGGTAATTTTGATAACAGAAATACCTTCTTGTGTTGCTTCTTGTACATGGTCGTCCAGGTGAGCTTTGAAGGCTTTAATCTGTTGTGAAAGTACCTTTTGCATTTTGAGTTGGCAAACAGAAAGACCTGATAAAAATATAAAAAGAACCCATGTAGCACCTAATAGATCATCATATCAGCCTTGAAAATGGAGTATAAATCCAATTAGAGTCACTTGAGAATCAGATCGAACAAATCTGATGCCCTTCCCAGGGTAGATCTTGCCCCCACTAAAATGACAGAGCTCTGTCCTGATATGCCAATATCAAAAACCAGTTACCAGATTTGTCAAGAGGCAATTATTTTAAAAAAATGATTGCTTGTTTTTGTTATGAACGAAAAAAAAGCAAAGTCAAATTAAATTTAAGAATTTCCAATTAGTCTAAGGATGTCTCAAGTGCTAGCAATACACAACTCCTATTTTTTAACCAAGTCAAGTCAAGTTTCCCCTATATCAAGCCTGTTAAGCAACCAATTTCAGCTTCCATATGGCCAATATTGGCATAATGCAGAATAATCATGAGACAAAAGATTTTTGGGATCAGAGCATGCAGAAACCAATACTTTGAAGGCAGGAAAGGCTAATAATCCCAAGGCATCACACAAAGTTTCAGAAACCTCCCATTAACAGTTTGGTTTGATGAATTTGTCAGGAATCTATCTATTTTTTTCCTATAAAAGCTACAAAATGATAGCCAAAAATCGAAAGAATATCAAATAACATCATGCATAGAGATTATGGTTCACAAAAAAGCTTTTGATTATGCATAGCAGAAACACATACACGAGAGATGGGGAGAAAAATAAAGGGAAAATACAACTTACTTGAGAACCATAGCCACCGCCACCGCCACTGCCACAGTTTTGGTACTAACTCCTGTTGTTCTCCTGAAAATAGGTGAATTTCAAATAAATCCCATTGGCTTAATCCATTTCCACAAAAGTTACCAATTGATACATTCGCATGGATATGTGTATGCATGTGTACACATGGGAGTACATTACATTAGCCTCCCCCAAAAATTCGGGAAGCCTATACTAACAACATCTTTATTTTTAAAATATACTAAAACTACTTTTCAAACAAAGAATAGATGATAGAAATTGTATCTCTAGTGACTAGGTGAACATTTCCTTCCATAACTCCCAATAGCTTAATCCAATGAAATGAAAATTACCAAAAACCTGCAACATAGTTCAAGGTAGATATTGGATGAGTGGTTAGGGTACTATGAAATCTTAAAATGTGAGCAGATAGTGTAACATTTGTAAATAGGGAAGGATGTGAATGTTTCTCAAAAACTTAAATGGAAAACAAATAATTTACTGTGCATCTGTATATCTGGAAAAGCCATCATCTAGAACAACTAAAGCAACTCATACATACAGGAACATCAGGATAACCCTCAATGCATTAGTTTCCGAACAAATTTGATTGAACTTCAGTCTCAGGCACCATATCATTGACAAATAAATTAAAACTTGCAAAACAAGGTCCGCATTTTAAAATATATTCAGCGGCAGAAGATGAAGTATGTGATCCAGACTCTTCAGCACACAAGAAACTAAAGAATCGTTATAAATTGCTTCAGTTAGAGCCTCCCTAACTGCTAATTCTCAATGGATAGCGCCATAATTTCATTAGCTTCAATGGATTAATGAACTCGCGAGCTCAACATTTCACCAATACACCATACTAAGTAGAAGTGTTAACCGATACTAAATTGATCAGTTTATGAGATGATGAAACAAAGACAAATACGAAATCCCAGCTAAATCTCACTTTTGGAGATCGACGGATTCCAAAATCCAAAAATTCAAGCCGAGAGAATCAAAACACCCCATCTTCGGTCTGGAGCTCAGAAGCAAACCCAAATATATACTAAAACCATCACAAAAACAATCAATAAAGCCAATCCATGACAATTGAAAGCCAGAGGTGAGACCAAGAGTAAAATGAAATTCTTAGTCAAAACACTAATATTCGAAAGGCATCGAAAGCATAAATTTGAGTAGATAAGTATGTACCTTTCGTTAAATTTCTCTGTAACTGTGGTTCAAATCTTCAGTCGGACGGATGCCTCACTGAAATGGAAGACCTACCAATCCAAGAAGAAAAGGACCATGGCTTTTATATCGAGACCCGCAAAAACCCTAGCATTTTTATTTGGGGAAATTACTATAAAGTCACATGCAAGAGAATTAATATAAGAAAGGTCCCATTGACAACTCAAGCAGCTACTATTGACAACTTAAGTAACTCACATTGATAACTTTTTGAGACCTTTCTGATATTAATTCTCTTGTATGAGACTTTATAATAATTTCCCCTTTTTATTTTCACTTCTAAACCCTGAATCTCTGGGTCGGGTTAGTCCAACTTGAATGAATGTCCATTAAAATGGGTAAGTTCGACGGAAAAGTCCATCTTTATATTAAACTACAAACCACCCATACCCATTATAGAAATCACAGATAGTTGGTTCCTACTCAAACCATCATCAAGCAAAAGCTCAACTATTTTTTCCTTATCACCATCTCTACCATATATGCCGGATTCATTAGTCACATGTATATTGTAGTTGGCAATCTGTAAAATACTTTACCAACAACTCCAACTTGACCACCACCACCAGGGCCTTCCTTCAATCCCAGAAGATCCTTCTATTTTGTGAGGAACTCCAGGTCATCAATCACTTGTTGGATCCTAGACTCAATATTTTTGTCAAATGGATTAACAAAAATAGTAAAGAACCTGAAGACCTTACTGATAGTAGTTTGATTCTTAGCCTCGATCTTCAACCTGGCTACCTTGGTAGCAATCTCATCTAAGAGATCATCCGCCACATACATATCATGTTTTAGCTTGTCAAGCCATTTCTTAACATTGGGGTTTGAGTATTGCATTGCTTCTGCATCGTCAAGCACTATATATACAAAAATGAGAGTGATGCGAAGCTTTTTGAGCAAGCTATCCTCGAGCCTTTTAGATTGGAAGTAGTTAGTGATGTCAAAAGAAGGCAGTCTATGAAAAGCGCCATGAAGAGCGGCAATGAGAAACGCTTCGCCTGCCATAATTTTAAGTATGCTATTGGAGTAGAGGAGAGGAAGGTCGACGTGATGATGAGAGCTCCCTTGTCGAATTCCATTTTTTTTAATAATAACTTAAATCTATAAACTCAAAAGATAGTTACAAGGAAAATTCATAAACAAGCGAAGCTTCCTCATCAAAATCCACCCTTTGTTTTTGGGAGGAGACGATGTCCACGGAACGTTCTCTCTCAACCAAGCTGCAAGAGAAAGACAAAACACCCTCACACCCCGATGACAACAAATCAATAAAGAAGGTCAAAATTTGCAACTTTTGACAACTCATCCCTCTTTTGACGACTTCGTTAGAGAGAAATGGGACTCTTCTTGTAACTTAGCATAGAATCTTCGCAACTTCTCTCATGTAGCCTATGTTTGGAACAGAGAAATCTTCGGCAGTGTAGGGCAGAACAAGCGTCGAATCAAAGCTCGTTAAGATCGTCCTCTTTCTTCATTCATGGGTGAGTTGGACCAACGACTCTGTTCTGATCATGAAGAAATTTGTTTGTGGGAGGAATTGCTTTGGCTTCAGAAATTAAGGAGTGATTTTATTACTTTGGGTGACCGCAACACTACTTACTACCACACTAAGGCTAGAATTAGGAAGTATGCCAACCACATTTTTGCTCTAAAAAATGACAGAGGCTCTTGGGTATCGGATGATTTCACTCTGGCTCAAATGGCTAGACAATTTTTCACTTCATTGTATGCTGAGGATTCAAGCATCTACAACCCTTACAGCTAATGAGGTTTGTTTCCCTCCATAATAATTATTAGTCAACTTTTTCCACCTTTGTTACGATGTAGGAAATCCGCCGTGCACTTTTTGATATGAAGCCTCTCAAAGCCCCGGGACCCGATGGCTTCCATACATTATTTTTTTTTAACACTAATAGGACACAGTTGGTGAGTCATTTTGCAATTTAGTCTTCAAAGTTTTCGAGGGTGAATAGCTTGATCCGGAACTCAACAAAACTTTTATTGCCCTAATCCCTAAAGTTGCTTGCCCTCAAAGGTTGACTAAATTTCACCCAATTAGTCTCTGTTCAGTTGCTTATAAAGTGATCACGAAGCTTCTAGCCAACCGCCTTAAGGCTATTATGCCAAAGCTTATCCTCCCCTATCAAACTAGCTTCATCAAGGGACATAATATCATGGATAACATCATAATAGCTTAAGAGGTCATCCACTCTATGAGAAGGAAGAGGGGTTGGAAGCGTTGGATGGCTATTAAAGTTGATCTCGAAAAAGCTTTTGACAGGCTCCATCAGTCCTTCATCAAGGAAACCTTGCAAGATGCCAACCTTCCTGGAAATATTATAAACCTCATATTGTGCTATATCACCACATCATCAATGCAAGTGCTTTGGAATGACAAGCCCTCTGAAGTTTTCGTCCCTAGCCAAGGCATTAGATAAGGAGATCCATTGTCACCCTATATTTTTGTGCTATGTATGGAACGTCTATCCCAGGCTGCAGTTGATGAAGGATAATGGGAAACAATTAAAATGGGCAAGGAAGGTCCCCCTCTCTCGCATCTTTTCTTTGCTGACAATCTGATCCTGTTTGGTACCACAAGTCCTAATCAAATTTCCACCATCAAGAGGATCCTTGCTGATTTCTGTTTATCTTCTGGCCATTCTATCAGCAGAGCCAAAATGTGAATTTTCTTTTCCAAGAATGTGTCCAAGCAGGATTCTAATAATATATGTTCCCAACTTCGCTATGCCAAGACGGATAACCTTGGAAAGTATCTTGGCGTTCCCCTCCCGTATTCACGCATCACCAAAGAAACTTATCTCTACATAGTTGAGAAGGTTCAACAGAAGCTGTCTTCATGGAAAGCAAATTCTCTCTCATTGGTAGGCCGAATCACTTTGGCAAAATAAGCTCTTACTACTATTCCCTATTATGCCATGCAAACTTCTTCCCTTCCTATCTCATGCTGTAACCAAGTCGAGAAAATTGTCCGGAACTTTATTTGGGGATCAGATAGTTAGCATTGTCATGTTCATCCCCTTAATTGGGATGAAGTTTGTCAATCGATTGGGAATGGTGGATGTGGCCTCCGGAAGCTAACAAGCCAAAACAACGCTTTCCTTTCTAAACTGGGTTTCTTACTGGTTAGTCAACCTAACCTTCTTTGGGTAAAGGTGCTGAGATCCAAATATACATGGAAAGACCAAATCAAACCAATTTTCAAAACCAAAGCTGCCTCGCATACCTGGAGAAGCATAGCAAAAGTCTGGCCTGATACGGAGTTGGGTATTAAGTGGAATCTAGGTAATGGGAAACGCATCAGTTTTTGGACGAATAACTGGATTGGTGACCTCGAGGCTCTTAAAAATCTTGCTCTCATTGATGTGCTAGAAGCGGAGCTTAAGAGACCCATTCGGAACTTTGTTAACGAAACTGGTCAGTAGCTCTGGGAGCTTTTTCAGGATCATCTTCCTATGTCTCTCACACCTCTTATTGCTACCACCTCTCCTCCTACTGAGGCAAACAGGGATGCCACCTGTACTTGGAACTTGACCCCACATGGCAACTTCACAGTATCCTCAGCATATAAGGCCAAGGAAGAGGCTTCCTGAAACAATGCTTCTAGGTGCTGGTCTCTCATCTAGAAATGGCTAGGTGTTCAAAGAATTCGATCCTTCCTCTGGCTTGCCTACAAGAGCAAGCTCTTATCCAATAGTGAGCGTTTGAGATGACGACTGATCACAGATGCAACAAGTGAGCTCTGCAGACTTGCCATTGAGGATGTCGACCATATATTTCGGCAATGCCTACTTGCTGTCGAATGCTGGAAGCTCATTCTACCAAAGAGTTTTGCTGCTAGATTCCTTGCGACCACCTTACAGAATTGGTGGCTTGACAACATTAATCCCAGGCAAGTCTCTAAGCGTTGGACTCTTTTCTTTGGTATCCTCACCTAGAAACTTTGGAATGCCAGGAATAAGCGCCTATTCACATCTGAATCCTTCGTCCTCAGGAGATTATTGCTGCCACTGATGCTCTCATCACTCATTCTCTCCAAGCTTTGAATATTTCTTCCATTGTACCTCCCGCACTTAATTCTTTTCTAACTCTGATGGTGTAATTTCGTGTTTCTTCTTGTCTTGTACGTTTCCATTTCATTGATTGAAATCTCCCTTTCCATTAAAAAAAATCCACCCTTTGTTGATACAGGACCAAAAAAATTGCCTTCAAGGGTTTGTCAAATTCTTTGAGATATTGATAGGTTAACTATTATCGTAATTTTGAAGGAGAATTTTAATAAATTATCACACAAATAAATTAATTTAAATTTAAAATCAGGACTAAATAAATCTGAAATTACTCTACATGACAAAATGACTCAACTGAAATTATATTTTGTGACTAAGGAAGGTTCAAATGCATGACCTTTTGATTCACCAAGAGATTACCTGTTGCCAAAACTATTTAATTATATAATGCAAGCTTTTATATATGTTATACATTTAATTTGCAATTTTTGACCTGTGGATTTGTCAAAAACTTAAGTGAATTTGTTATTTAATAATGTTTACTTGTAAATTTTCTAATGGAAACTTGTCAACAATGTCCAATAATCAAAATACACAAGGTATCTTTATAATCTCTATCGGTACTTGTCAAAAGCTGAACTAAACATTGTCTTTATCCAAATATTACTTGGGCAAGGGAAGCATTCACATTTTAAGAAAATGCATCATTTTCAAATATTCAATGGATGAAAATGAAGCAATTGAGAAAATATAAAAACAATACTCACATCCCCACATCACAAGAGATACTAAATTGGGCAAATAAAATGAAGAGCTTCAAACCAGTCTGCAAATCTTATGCAACCCTAGTGTCTGATTGTGGTTGTTTCAAGTTCACATGATGTTGGTGAGCCTCTAAGATGGACCTTTCATTTTCTAAATCCTCATTGTTTGCGTTCTGTGCCAAATTTAATGCCTTTTCACTTTCAGTGCACAAGCATCTTTTGATTAGAAATAAATTTATTTGATGCAATGTTAAATATTAAATATAACCATTTATTTTATCGAGAATTCAAACATTAACTCATCACAGTATAAAGAACTAACACATTCTATTAAACCAAATATTCCTTGATATCTCACATTGGCCTTTCTTGCATTTATTGGATTTTCCATGTTTTCCAACCCCTAAACATGTTGATCTTGTAGATAATTGAGCTACCCCAGCTGTTTAATATAGGAACCCCAAGCCCCAACCATGCATTTCCACATAAAGGGGTAATTTTGAAGATGTTTTAACACTCATGTACATTTGCATCCCCCTTATATCAGCCCCACTCGGATCATGACAATGATTGGCGAGATTGTGAAAATCTGGTGGTGATTCAACCAAACATAGGCAGAATTCCAATTTCTATGTTAGCCGATTATGCAATTTATGATTTCATAGGAAAAAAATTACGCAAATTAAATAAGAATTAAAATGCATGAAGCATTTTTCAAAGTACATCTAACACTCTAAAATATTGTAAAGCATCCAACACCCCAAAGCATCTAATCCTAAACACCGAAAACCTTGATTCAATCTTTCCTTGTCCATACTCAATATTCTGAAGGTGTTTTGAAAAATCATCTGCTTCATAAGAAAAAGGTCATCCCCAATCCAAACAAACAAGTATAAAATACAAGACGAACATTAACTAACTGTGCTAAAAAAAATGCATTTTAATTTATATATTTTGGTTTACAACTTTACATATTAGCTAATTTATAACACCCACTATTTTCAAGATTTCTAATTTCGGTTCTTTAACTCTTTTTTATCTTACATTTGGCAATACAGTAAGCCTATTAAAAAATAGTATTTACCAATTATAATAAAAAATTTTGGAAAACATTCATACCAGGAAAAAGTAATGAATTTCTAAATAAATCCAAAATTGAATTTGAAGAGATTTTCATTACCACAACTGGGTAATAGGTATTAGTAAATAGTAACTATTTGTACTCTTTATTATATATGGCATCCCCATATATAAATTTTTACATTTTAAAAAATTACAGTACTTTTTAATTTCTTATAGAAAGTACATTTCTGTTTACAATAAATATGAGCTTAACCTTCCATTTCTGTTTACCCTAGTAAAATTTTTGAATAAGATATTGAACTTAAGTAACTCTTGGATATATTTACTAATAAGGTTTCCTTTTATATGCTTCTTGTTTAAAAGTTGAAGATATATGAGTGAATAAACAAATCTTAGGCAATAAATATCATTTCCATTATTGTATCCAGAATCAAAATTATATGTAATTAATACTCCATCTTAAAATTAATTATTTGCATTGGAAATAAACTATCCATATTGACAAAGAAATTTCCTTTGTAATAAGTACATTGAACAGGGTAATTTACAAATAATTCTGAATTTGGAAAATAGTAAATTGAGATATTATTTTTAAGAGTAAAACAAAGCCTCTTAATTAGCTCTAACATTTGGTACTAGATGGAGTATAAAATAATAGTTTTACCTTATTTTATAGACTCAGACCTATCCAAGAAGAAAAAAGCATATAAAGGTGAATGGAGAATTCATTATATATATATATAGAGAGAGAGAGAGAGAGAGGGGCTTCGTCTTGAAACCACATTGTATTCATCAAAAGCAGTTGTATTATCAGCACCAATACCTTACCACTGAAAACCATGGCTACCCTTATTGCCCCTTCCGACCATTCTTCCCATGAAGATGCAGAAGCTCTTCACAAAGCTGTCAAAGGTACCAAAATATATCATTTACACACACACACACACTGATGATCTAAATCTTCATCTTCAAATTCAACTATAATATTATTTTATCAATAGTCGTGTGATATCCTTCACGGATCATGTAAAGATATGCAAATTTTTTATATTAAAACCCAACCGGATCGGTTGGTTGGATTGGTGAGACAGTCCCCTAACCGGTTGGATTAAGAGTTTTGAACTAGCTGATCGGGTTGAATTATTTTATATAGAGAGAGAGAGCCTGAAAAACAGCATTATCTTGAATTAATGACCCTTGCATGATTACCAGTGTCTCACCAGTTTAATGACCGATGCGTTTCCAATTGATTGAATATTTTTGTTTTGTTTGGTGCATATATGTAGGATGGGGGGCTGATGAGAAGGGGATTATAGCAATATTGGCTCATAGAAATGCTCATCAGAGACAGCAAATCAGAGAAGCATATCAGCAACTTTACCAGGAAGATCTCCTCAAACGCCTCGAATCCGAGCTCTCGGGCCACTTCGAGGTCTTCTACCATTTTTTGCTAACTTCCTTTGACACACACACACATATATATAGATCTATATATAGATACAGGGACTTAGCTCTAGTTGATCGATTTGGTTATTGAATTATATATGTATAACAGAGAGCTATATATATGTATCGGTGGATGTTGGGGCCAGAAGATAGGGAAGCAGTTTTGTGTAACGTGGCGTTGAAGAAACACAAGAGTGTGGATTACAACGTGATTGTGGAAATTGCCTCTGTTCATTCACCTGAAGAGCTGTTGGTGGTGAGGAGAGCCTATCACAGGCTGTACAAGTCTTCCTTGGAAGAAGACGTTGCTGCTCATACCACTGGCCATCTCCGTCAGGTATATATTAGTCTTCCCATCCATTCTATATCAAGAGTTTTAGACGGGTATAAAATCTAGATATGATTTATTATTTTTTATTTTTATAAAAAAACTTATTTTATTGGGTATACAATCTAAAATAAAATTAATATTTTAACTATCATATTTTCAAATAATGATTTTCTTATAAAAAAATTTGCTAGTTTTAAAAAATATGTGATTTATGGATGAACGTTCTATTATCACTTGTGAGGTTGATGTCTTTTTATTTAGATATTACTATTTTCAGGCTTATATATATATATATATATGAATATTTGTGTTTTAATTAAATTATATTATTAATTATGATTTGATTGGTCCTTGTTCAACCATGTACAGTTGAACTATATATGAATCACTGTCTCCACAACTTCTGGTTTTCAAAACCTGCTTGCAACATACTAAGTTTTTTTCCTTACAAAAATAAGTTTTCCCCCCCTTGATAAGTACAGTAGTCTCTCATTAAAGGCAATCCAATGCGAGCTAATGTCAACCCCTAGATTCATACCCCTTCTATTCAACCCTTACTAATTACAAAAATAAAAGTTAGTCGATCTCGACATGATATCAACAGAATCTAATTAATTCTGTGTTATTCTTTCCTATTTTTTGTTATCTATCAATTAACGTTTCCTCACAAACTTAGAAATGTAACTTTTCCTAAGTTGCCTTTATCAGATGTAGTAGTTTATTTTCTTTTACTAAGACCACGGGTACTTAATAAAAAGTTAATAGCATAATTAGAAAAAAAATATTAAAATCCAAATACGTATAAGTAGTGTGAGTGTATAATTGGTTTGGAAATAATGTTGATGCAGCTATTGGTGGGGTTGGTGAGCTCATTTAGGTGTGGAGGGGATGAGATAAATGGAAGATTGGCACAAAGTGAAGCTGAGATTCTTATTCTTCATGACACTCTCAAATAAAAGGTAGGTGAAGTTAGGTGATGGGAGGTTATAAACTTTGTTTGGTCCAAAGGGAGGTGAGGATAGAAGAAATATTTTAATAATTGTTATTTGGTTCAAAAGGGGAGGTGAGGAGAGTAAATTTTAAGTTGATAATTATACATTTATAATTATATTTATACTTTTTTTTTTCTTTTATTCATAATATTTATATTAAAATAACAATTTTCCATTATGTCAACTTACACACCAATTTCATTTTCACTGTATATCAAACCTCACATATATTGTAGTTAGTTCAATTAATATTAAGAATGAGTGGGGCCCAAAGCGTAGGAAAATGAAGAAGAAGAAGAAGAAGAAGATGATGGTGTGTTCAGTAGGTGGAGGGACATGGGGATGAGAACAGTGCGAGGCACATGCGATTTTGAAGAAATGAAAATGGTAGTTGAGTTACAGAATGGCTTAACTGTCACCACCAACAACTATCTTCATCTATGCGTGAAGATGATCTTCAAGATGGTGATAACGCAAGCACACTCACATTCTGACTTGAACACACACACACACACATCAATCTTCTACTGATTCTACTGATGCTAATGACGAAGAAACAGAGCCATTTTTGCAAGGCAACAGAATGATTCGAAGGAGAAAGCATAATAAAGCAGAGGCAACGCAGTAGAATGATTCGAAGGCAACAGAAACAGAAACAGAGCACGCAGCTAGGAAGGGGGAACGCAGTAGAATGATTCGAAGGAGAAAGCAGAAAAGCACACAACCACAGCAAAATATTGAAAAATGGCGGACACACCTGACCGGCTTGAATGACGCGGCGGTGAACGAAGTAGAGGAAACGGAAAAAGAGGAAATCGACGCGGGTGAGGATTGCAGAAGAAAAGGGGGAAAGGATTTTCAATGAAAAAGAGCATTGATGGAATATTACAAAATTGGTATGGGTATTTTAGTCAAGTTTACACCTCAACTTTCTCTCCCTTCCAAAAAAAACCCCAATTTTAAAGGTTAAGAGAGAGAAGGGGAGGGTGAGGAAAAAGAAAAAATTTGACACCTCATCTCCCCTCCCCTCATTTTTCCCAACCAAACATACTTTATATCCATCATACCTCTAACCTACCCTAACCTCCTCTTCAAAATCCCCCAACCAAACAATGCCTAAAGCCAACTATGAAGAGATCATAATTAAGGATCCTCACCACTAGAAGCAAAACTCAACTTGTCGCCACTTTTAATCGCTACGAAGACCTTTACGCTACTTCCATCACTAAGGTGATAGTTTTACCTTATTTTTAATTAGCTAGGTCCTTAAAGATTTTTTGTCGTCTTTTTTTTTGAGCCCTTATTGATATAGTTTTCTCAATTATAAGCATTAGTCCTTGTATGCTCATAATCGGTTAATTAGAAATTATGTGGATGTTACCAAATATAAAATAAAATGGTTAAAAATAAAAAAAAAGTATGCTTATAATTGTCTCCTTACATTTATATATAATCTATATTCCGGTTGATTTTGATTAGTTTTAAATTATTCTTAAAAAAACTAATTTATGTGTATGTTGAATGAACGCCACATTGTTAGTGACTAATGTTATTTTTCTTACAAATTAATATACTATTAGTAGACGGACCTAGACATATAGTTGAAGAAACTACAAAAAGCCAATACTTTTTTTTAAAAAAAAAATACAACGATTTAATTAAAAATGAGGGGAAATTATATCAACTTTCATCTGAATTTATTTTTTCTCTCTAAAATTTATAACAAGTTAATCAGTCTTAAGTTATGAACGTCTAGCTTATTCATCAAATCAATGCAATGAGAGGAAAACATAATACATATCGGCATATGTAGTAAATGACATTATTTATAAGTCGAATATAGTGGACCTCTTTCTTCAAATGGTTATAAGTTAAAACTTATTTATTATCAATGATCAAATGAAACCATTTCAACAATTAATGTAACTTTCTATTCATTCATTAATTTTTAATATTAGAGTGTTTATACGTGATTTTTTTTTCTATTTACCGTAGAAACTGTTGGATGAAGCATCAGATGACTTCAGTAGGGCATTGCACACAGCAATTCGTTGCATCAATGATCGTCACAAGTACTATGAAAAGGTCAGATTATATGATTCTCACTTTCTGGTTTTCAATTATACTTTCTCTAATTTTTAATATAAGAGCCCGTTGACTTTTTTAAAAGATGTTTAGGAAATTAATTAATTGATATATTTATTAATTTTCCTTCAAATTAATTTTTCTGAATTATAAACTGATATATAATTTAATGATACACATAAGTATTTCATAATATATATTATAATTCAGTAATTTGACTTTTTTATTTCCCCCAAAAAGTCAACTAACTCTTATCTTAAAAACCGAAATTAATACACATAAATATTTCAACATATATGTTATAATTTAGTAATTTAACTTTTTTATCTCCCAAAAAAAATTAATTATCTCTTATCTTAAGGATTGAAATTACCTCTTATAAGAGATAGTTGAATCTTTCTAAAAAAGTCCATTTGAGCTAATATTAAGGATCGGGTATTATATATTAAGAATGATTTTTTTCTGAGAAAATTAAAAACGTTATTATCGTGATAATTTTATATATATGTAGGCTCTGAGGAATGCAATAAAAAGAGTTGGGAGTGATCATGAGGATGCAGTGACTCGTGTGGTCGTGACAAGGGCTGAGAGAGACCTTAAGGACATCAAAGAGCTTTACTTCAAGAGAAACAGTGTTCATCTTGAGGATTCAATCGCCAAGGAATATTCCGGCGACTACAAGAAATTCCTCCTCGCTCTCTTGGGGCAGTAATTAAAGTGTCCAACCGTGCCGAACCGGGTAGTCAGATGATCATCCAAACTCGTTGACGTACGGTTCAGTTCGGACTAAAAAAATTGTTTTTACGGTTGGGCCGCATCATGTTGTTAGATATTTTATTATATTATGATTATTATAGATATTAATTAGGAAATTAATAAAATATCCTAAGTTTGGCCCGTAGTCATTTGAGCTGAGTCCAGATAGGGTAACCCTACTCAGCTTTATAAAGGGTTGCTCTCTGATAGTGGGAACAACGTAGTTAAGCTTGACTATCATTTGTGATTACTTTTTGGGGTTTCCTGACTGATGGGAACTATGCACCATAGCCATCAATGTGCCCTTCTTACCAGTCAGAAGAGACCTATCATTGAGTCATACTTTAATATATTTACTGACTCGTTATATATTCTGCAGGTATCCCTTTCCTATCATTGGTTTTGGACCTCAAACTGGAAAGATAAAGAAATGGTGAGAAGTGACCTATCTTCCGCTGCGTTATATGTTAATTATAAAAAGCTCATAAATCAGGTATATGTTTAATTTAATTATGAGCAAGTCCCTAACATCCTTGGCCTTTTTGGCTCGACGTTGGGTTTGACTTTTAAAATATTGCTCCAAGGTCGGCGCAACTAATGAAATCAATAAAAGAAGGTACTAAAAATGCATTGAAAATTAATATAAAGTTTTGAATTTGATGCTGCCTATCTCCAATTATCAACGAGAAAATAAATAACAACGACAACAAAATAGAGACACAAAATCCTACAAAAATCGTATTCTTCATGACATAGAATACAACAACGATATATGGATATGTAAATTTGTGTAGGGAAGACGATTATTTTTTTCACATCTCAGTTATAATCAATATCTACACCGATCCTAATTCATAGATGATCACTTATGAGTATAAAGACTAATACCTATGTATTGTATGATGTTTATTGGAATGAGTTGAGTACATCAGTATACAAAGGAAAAACATAACAGTATAATAAATCCTAATGAAAAATAATAATTTTCAGTTATGATAATTGTAAATCTAATCATATCAACTATTTTATTGTAACTTGCTTGGGATCAAAGTGTATAAGATATGAATGAACAAAAGAACTTGAATCTTTACATTAACATGAACTGAGTTTACTTACAAAAAGAATCATCTGAAAGAAAAAGTAAAGGACCTAATAAACCAACCAAAGGCTAAATGTCAAATTACATACATGATGGATTACGAGACTCAGGGACTCTATGAACTAATAATGGAAGTTACTTTTTCGACGATGTTTTATACACAGAACGCATATGAGATGAGTTTAATTTTGGCCCACGTAACTTTTCAATGCTCATTGCAGACGTAGAAATGGGTGGGCAAGAAGCTGAGACACTGTCCAACGATCACTCGGCTCCTTCTTCAAGCAGCACTCCATGAAACTCCGAAACTCTTTAGATGCACTCTCCGGCAAGGAGGGTGGATCGTCGAAACAAATGGCACACAGCAGTTCAGCCCACTCAGGTCTCTGACCCGCCGGAAGAAGTGGGAAGTGACCCACATACAGTTCGAATAATGTGACGCCCAAGCTCCATATATCAGCCGCATATCCGTTATACTTCCCGCCACATGCATTCGGGCTGAACCGCTCTGGGCTCATGTACGCGCACGTGCCAACGTAGGAATTACACGCTTCCAACGTTCGACACAAGACCTTGCTGACTCCGAAATCGCCTATCTTCACTTCCATGTTCTGATTCACCAGGAGGTTTGACGGCTTGATGTCACGATGGATGATCTTGTTCGCATGGAGATGGCTAAGGCCGGCGAGAACTTGACGCGCCACCCCAGCGAGCTGAGGTTCAGAGAAGGTGCCGTTGTTCTTAAGGAGTGTGTCCAACGTCCCCAAGTCCATGTACTCCAGCAGAATGCCTACTTCGCCAGACGGTGTCTCAAAGGAACCGTGGAACTGTACTACGTTTGGTGAGTCTGTGCGACGGAGGATGTCTATCTCTCGCCGGGCTTGCCGGCATACCATGGGGTCGAAAGTGCCGCGGATAACCTTGAGAGCGTGGATAACAGAAGTTTTCTTATGGCGAACCTTGTAGACGGTGCCGCTGTTGCCGTGGCCTAGAACTTGAAGCTTTTCAACGTCGTCAGGAGTGAGGTCTGCAGCGGAGGAGATGGTGGGGATGGGGAAGCATGGGGAGGGCTCCGGCAGCCT
>QFDD01005265.1:0-15639 GCA_006871305.1 Vachellia collinsii | reverse complement strand
TTGAATGCAACCTCACAAACTACCGAGACGGTTCAACCAGATGAAGAGACTAATGTGCAGCAACGACCACCTCGTATGAGAAGGGGAACACGATGTGGTACCGGAAGTCATTATTTGTCAGGTTAAAAATCTCTACTTCTGATTGATTTTTTCATGCATAAAATTCAAACAATTACATTTTATAACTTTTTAAATCTCTTCCTTTTTAAATATTTATTTTCTTTGTTTTATTTCTTTTAATTACTTAACATTATTATTCTTTTTTTTTAATCTAATCATCTCATCTTCCACTATCAGGTCGAGCCGATAGAGGAAGAGGACAATAAAGCTTGTTCAAGCGTTCATAAGGTTGTCGAATGTTAGCATTTTGTAAAAATGTTCACATAATTCGTATTTAATGTATACAGCTTTGTAGTTATAGTGTATACCGTTTTCGGATAAATCGTCTAACCTAGGAATAACTATAATGTCCTAAAGTTAATAAAAAACTTAATACACCAAAAGCTTTTTACCATTCCATCCCTTGGATAGATAGAGACAGAGAAATCTTTTTCAATTTCATTGAATCCATATATCTTTTATCAATTCAAAATATACATAAAATATTTTTTTTTCCAATTCACTTTTTTATTAATTGAATTTAAAATTTTAAAATATTATTAAAAAAATTTTCCCATGCCGTGGTGAAAGTCGTTCACACAGTGAACGACTTCACGTCGTGAACGATTTTGGCTCCCCAGTGCTGCGCCGCCACTGAACTCGTCTGCGTAGGGAACGACTTTTGTGCAAATGTGATTTCGTCCCTCACGTGAACGATTTCAAATGCAGTATATCAAGAAATAGTTTCAAAAGTACAGTATTTGGGGAAAAACATTCACTGTTTGCCGTATCTGTGGAAAAAAGCCAAAGGTTAGCGAGTGATTGATGAGGTAGAGAACCAAGTTCTAAAATGTTTCCGATAATAGGAAGAGGACGTGGGCCTGGTGGGTTCTTATTAGCTGATTGGAAGCTTCTGGTGTTAATGATGAAGCAAAAGATTATAATGAAGAAGACCAAGGATATTAGAAGCAAAAGTGAGAGGTGATCCATTTCTGTATGGCTTTGCTTTCTCTTGATCCTCTCTCTGGCTCATTCTATTTTATAAAAAGAGAAGGGTATAATTGACATCTTATTTATGATGCTGTCGTGCAAGAGTGCGAGTGGGAGACTTCTTTTGTTATTTTCAGTGCATTTTTAAATGTATTGAAATCATTGACAGTTTTTTTTTGCCCAAGAAATCATTGACAGTAAACTAAGATGATCTGAGACTTTTTAAAATTGTCCCAAAAGAAAAGGTGATAGTCAAAGGATTTGTTTTTGTCCACAATACTATGGGATATTCCCTTCCAATCGATATTTATATATATGTTACTTTGTTGAAGTATGCTTGGTAAGGTTTTCAGAGAATAGTTTCTGTCTTGAATTACGTAAAAGAGCTTTTGGAGTAAAATAGATTTTAGGAAAGAAGTAATTATGAAAAAATTGAATATGTTTGTATAGTTGTTGTAAAAATAGTTTTTCGAATGTGAAATTACCAAAAAATGGCATAAAGTAATATATTAATTTTTTAAAAAAAATTTAGCTAAAAAGTGATATTAATTTTTTTTAAAGTAAATAAATTTTATAATTAATAGTTTTAAAAAATTATTTATATTTACTTAAAAATTTAAAATAACAATTTAAAATATCTTTTGTTAAACAAAAAATTAATCTGAGCAGCGAGGAGGAGGCGCTGAAACGAGACAGCAGGCATGCAACTACTGACCAGGAAGAGCGTTTGAAATGGCAATGGGAAGCCAGGAGTAGAAGTGACTAGTGAAGGTTTTAGGCTCAACTGAAAAGCTTTCGGTTAAAACATTGGTTTTGACCCAAAACCAAGGTTCTGACCCAATAAATGATTTTAAGGTTTTTCTTTATGTTTGGCAATCACAAAAGCCTAATCTAGATTTTTTTCTCTAAAAATGATATTTTAGTTATCACCAAATATACACTTGATTGAAGTTTTGTGCTTTTAGAATTTACACGAACATCCTTTAGAAAACATAAAACTACAAATATTTTCCTTGATTTTATCGGAATTATGAAATATTTATATTTTTCAAATATGAGCTAAGAAATTCAATACAATGTAAGGGCCCCCGTTTGGTATGCAAACAGGATATAATTTGATAATACAAGATAATGCCTAATAAATTTTTAAAAATATATAAATACAATTATTGGTGTGACATTGTATAAGATATCTTAATATTTAAGCGAAAAAAATATCATTTCAGTTTTAAAAATATTGTTTTATTTGCTCAATAATTAACGTATTTGTTTGACATTTATACATACATATACACTTTCACAGAGAGATATTTATAAATATGCAAAGAGTCATAAACAACTGTTTTAACTTTTATTTATATTAATAATAGTTTTTGGGAGAATTATTGTGAAGTCCTATGTAAGAAAATTAATATTAGAAAGATCATAAGATTTTGTTAATAACAAGTAAAAGAGAACCACCGACAAGTGAAACAGTTACCATTAACAACCTCTTGAGACATTTCTGATATTAATTTTCTTACATGGAACTTTACAGTAATCCCTCTAATAGAGAAATTACATTAAGGTCTCATGTAAAAAAGATTAATATCAGAAAAGTTCCAGGAGGTTGTTAAAAACAAATAAAAAAGTAATATTAACAAGTGAATGAGCTGCCCATTAACAAGCCCATTAACAATCTCTTAAAATTTTTTAGATATTAATTTACTTATATTTGACCGTAATTCTCCTTATTTTTTTTTATCTGGTGTCCAGGAATGGTTGACGGGTGGATTGGGTAAGAGATGTGTGGTGTACAGTGTGCTCCACCTTGCTTGGTCTACAGTGGGCTGCTTGAACGATGCACCACGTGTCAACATCTGTGCTCACTATTCCATGCCTATACATCTGAATTCTCAATCTCAGCCATCCACTCTCCTCATCTCTTTCCCGTAAGCCTGTAAATATCTTTCCCCCCATCATCTCTCTCCATTTTTTATATTTGTAGGATAAAACTAATTACCATAATAGAATACTGTTTAGAAATTAAAAGCGGGTTAACATCTCGTTACAATTACGGAGAGGTAAGTTTGAAAACAATAATAATGATAACCACGTCTTTATATTGTATTTGAAACTAAGGAAGACTTTAAAATTTTATCCTTTAATTACTAATTAGAGCAAAAGGAAATATATGCACACAAATATTGGTCTGTGCTGATGTCAAGTGAATGACTTCCTGTACTTCTCTCTTTAATATAATATAATTGGTTGTTTTATTTGAAAATGGATACATTCATGAGTGATTCAAATTTGTACTCATCCAAACCATTTGTGAAAGTGGGAAGAAGCACGCACCTAGATATTTCTGTCAACTTGAGGCTAAAAAAAAATGATATTTAAATTTTATCATTAGAAAAAATTAAAACGCTGGACATCACAGAACGCAGACACATCAAGAGAAATTTCCCTGTGCCAACAAACATGACAAGATATTGTTGACCAAATGTTTCCTTTTCTTCTTTTGTTTTTTTTTTTCCCAATTGATTCATTCGGTATCTTTCAAGTCTTACAACAGGCCAGATTAATCCAAATCGGCTTTGGCAGGACCTTGTGAGTAGCTAGCCTATCACTGAATTCAACGTTGTTGCATTCCCAAAATTTAAACTTGAGACCCTTAATTAAGTTAGACCAACTCTTTACCCATTGATCTAAGTGTTTTGATGGTTCTTCTTTTATTTTTTCTGGTATTAGTCTGTCATTTAGAATGATCCATGACTGCATACATTTTCAATATAAAAGAGCAAAGAATAAAGCCAAGAAAGTAAGTAGGCAACGGATCTAACCTTTGCCATGTGACTCTCCATGTATGAATATGTCCATTGGATTTGGATTTTTTTTGTTATTACTGCAATGACAGTAACATCGTTAAATTATACTATCAATGCAATTGCAAATGTAAATTTAGTGGTTTAAAATAAATGTTCCTTATTTTATAATGCATATTAAGATACATATTTATTTTTTTTAGATTAAAACAACTTTAGTCTATTAAATTTTGTCGTATTTTGGTTTTGGTCTTTCAACTTTCAAACTATATATTTTGGTTTTTTAAGTTTGATTGTGTTTGAAATATTGGTTCTTATAATTTAATAAAAACAACAATCATTTTATCTTTTGAGTGACTAAATCCAAAATGCATTATTTAAGACTTGAAGGATAAAAACCCAATTGGGAGAAGACTTGATAGACCAGATATTGTATTAACACTTATTCGCTTTTCAAAAACCTGTATGAATATTTAAGTCTAACTAAAATTTATAAAAAAAAAGGGCTACATGATATTTTTGCCCATAAACCATTTCGCCACTACTAGGAAAACGTGTATTAACATCGCCATTTAATGTTGATTAAACAATAAACACTACAAAAAAAAATCAAATTAGCCACGGAATTATCGACGGAATTGTGGTTTGTCACGGAATTTCAAACAGAATTTGTCACGGAATGGCTTTCCGATGGAATTCGTTCCATGACAAATTTCACCGTTACAAAACGTTTACCGACGGAATATTCCGTCGGAAAATTTGCCACGGAATTTCGGATAGAATATTCCGTCGGAAATTTCTTCCGTGGCAAAGTTTTCCACGGAATTTTGCGTGGCAAATTTCTGTTTTTTTTTAAATAAATAATAATGCCACGTGGCACCTCCACCAACCGCCTCCTCATCCGGTCTGTGCCACGTGGCACCTCCGTCAGCTGTCACCTCACAGCTAGGCCTTGCCACGTGTCACCTCCTGCAGCAGCCATGTGTCGCCACCTGATAAATTCTCAATTTTGCCTCCTCCAGGATTCGAACCCCCGACCACCTGTGCATGCGCGTGATCCCTTGCCAGTTGAGATGCGAGAACCTTGTATATTCTAAACACATATTTAAATATATATAATATTATACTGTATAATAAATTATTTATATATAATATTTATATGATTATTAATTTCATAATTTTTATTATTTTAAAAAATATTAATTTTAATATAAAATTATTACAAATAAAATAAATATTATTTCTAATATTTTTATATTTAATAGTGATTTTAATTAATATATTAATTAAGATTTAATAGTAAATAATAATAAAATAAATAAGAATAAAAAATATAAAATTGAAATTAATAATCAATTAATAAAAATTATTACAAATAAAATAAATATTATTTCTAATATTTTCATATTTAATATTGATTTTAATTAACATATTAATTAAGATTTAATATTAAATAATAATAAAAAATAAGAATAAAAAATAAAAAATTTAAAATTGAAATTAATAATTAATTAATAAAATTATAATTAATAAATAAATAATTAAATAATAATTAAATTTGCCACGGAAAATTTCTGTCAGAAATTCCGTCGGAAATTGCCACGGAATAATTTTCCGTGGCTAATTCCGTGGCAAATCTTGCCACTGAAATTTCCGTCTAAAATTCCGTCGGAAATTTTTCCTATGGAATTTTTGACGGATTTCCGACGGAATTAGCCACAGAATTTTTTGTAGTGAAACCAATGTCATAAGAAGAGTAGTGGCATTTCTGTAATAAAAATGAAGTTGCAAAATAATTTGTTGTTGGTTATAAACAATAACTAAAGCCTAAAGTGAGACGTTCAAATATACGTCATCGGCTTGTTAAAAAACATACGCTTTAATTTTTCAGCTTTGGAAAACATAATAAATGTGAATTAAAGTCGACAGTTAATTTTAACCGACACCTATAATTAATATTAGTCGTCGGTATATTAATTTAACTGATGACTATAGTTATGCATTGATGTTAAAGACGTCGCTTATTATTATAACTGACGACTAAAATATAGATTTTTCTTATATCCGTACATTTTTAATACTTGTTTCACTGGTGGGTGTGTGAGTATGACTTCATAAATGACACAATGGATCCCTTTTGCTTTCTCCTCAACTCTTCTTCCCCAACTCGACACTGCAGCCTCGCCTTCCTTGCCTATCATCTTCCCTTAACGGAATGCCATCCCCGGTAAGTTTCTCATCATCTTTGAGTAGACAAAAGTTCATGCTTTGGGTTCTCATATTCGTCACTCCTTGGCTTGTTAGCTTCATCTTCCCGGAATATTGGTGAGTTGGCAGTGTGGTGGTTTTTGTGTCGTCATCCTCCCTGATAAGTGGTCTCCTCTTCAATTTTATCATTTTCTTCCTCTTGCATTTAGCCTACTCTGGTTACTTTGTTGCTTTGGTTTGCTAGTGCTTCGGATTCAAGTTTGCAATTTTGTTTTCCCAAAATAAAGCTGTTTTTTTTGGTAGAGCTGGTTATTGTTTGTTTGCGTTATCTATTTGCATTATTTTGAAACTTTGTAGTTTTCCAATGAGGGGTGTATATTTTGTAGGCTACATTACAGAGTCTTAAATAGTGCTACGTTGCTGTATCTAACATGTTAATATCACTTAAATTAACTTAATTAGATACTAACAACTAAAAATAATTGTACTAATTAGTATATAGTAGTTTATATCGCTTAAAAGATCCCTCTTCACGATGGACTAATTAAATTCAAAGCTTAATCTATATGACTAAAACAGGAAATGAAAGAAAATCCAAGGACAATTATTACCTTCGAGGGCTAGCCATATAATTCCTTTTTTTCTAGACAAAGCGAGATGAATATGGGGCTTGTATATTTCTCATTATTAACTAGAAAACCCTGCCGATTATTTAGATTAGACAGCAATATTAATTTTTACAATTTTAATTTTTACAATTTTTTAGAGAGTACTTTGAAGATGAAGTGTCTGATGGAGTTTATTTGACTGGTCAAACACAAAAAAAAAATTAAAATACCAGGTATTATCATATATTTTATGAATTCTAATAATAACTAATTAAGTAGCTTTTAAATGTTATAAACGGCCAAGAAGGGGGCAATAAGGAAAAAGGTTGCCCATATTTGGTTTGTTGTATTTTGAAACTTTCTTTATGTTCTTGTTTTTTGTTTGCATGTTCAGAGTTGTTTTGTATCTGAGCTATTAACCATGAATGAGTTGTATATAAGCCTGTTGCTAATGCTTTTTCTTTTTGGCTAGAATTGCTAGTACTTAAACTAATGCCTTATCACTATGATGTATGATTAGTGGAAGAAAAGATGTTTTTGACGTTTATATTCTTGCTACAATTAGTATTAAGTGTTGTATTTGTTGTATAGCATCATGAGTAACGAGAAAGCTTCATGGGATATGGACACCACAAAGGTTTTCATTGACTTGTGTATCAAACAAGTTAATTCTAGGAAAAAAAATATAATAGCTTCACCAAGCTTGGGTGGAGCCAAATTGCCGATTCCTTCACTGCAAAAACTACGAAAGTGTACTCTAAGCTGTAGTTGAAAAACAAATATGATGCCCTATGAAAGGACTGGTAGGTGTGGCAAAGGCTGATTTGTGAGACTGGCGTGGGATGGGATCCTGAGAGGAAGACTGTTACTGCCACTAAAGAGTGGTAGGAGAGGAAAATATTGGTAAGCAATTAACTTTTGTGATGTTAAATATTTATATAATCTATAGTAGCTTTTCTATATTATGTAACTAATTTATTGGTATTGAATGTTCAAGAAATCTCAGGTTACTATAAATTCAAGTTGAGGGTACTCCAATTCCAAGATGAAGTAACCCAATTGTTTGGAAATGTGGCAGCAACGAGACAACATCAGTGGGCACCATCAAGTTTATCACTTCCAACTGATGGAATGCCTCAAGTTGATTTGGAAGAAGGGTACGGGAGATAGTGATGAAATATTGGAGGTAGTTGGCGTGAGTGCGGAGTTTAATTCTTTGACTTTTAAGGTAAGTAGCAGAGGCAGTGGACAGAGGAGAACAAGCACAAGAGACGGAATCACCAATGGCGAATGAACTATAAGTAGCTTGTTGGGGGTGAGGAGAACAAATGTCATGATGAAGAAGAAAGTGATGGCCTCTACTACTATGGCCGATGCAAATGGAAGGATGGCGGATGAAGCACATGCTGCAAGGTTGGTGGAGGAAGCATGTGATGTCGAAAAGATAGTAGCAAATGCACATGCTTATGATGTTTCAATTCCCGTCGTCTTGGCTCACCTTAATCAAATTGATGAATTTGTTCATGAGGTTAAGTTCAATACACTATGCGTTGAACACCTCGTTAGAGACCCAATTGCAAGGGAAGAATAGGTGGGTTTGAAGCATATGAAGGACATGCTAATGTTTTATCTGAGGTGTCTATGTTATGGACCTAATAAATAGTTTTTTAACTAACTATTTTTTGTAGTAATTAAATCCAGAGATAAATTTATTTGGTGGACATACATGACTATTATTTATGCCTTCCCTTCTATTATGAATGACATTACTAGTATGTGTGTATGATTTCACAATTTAAAATGTTTTATAGTTCAAATAATGGGTTCATGTGTTAATGTTTATGTCAACAGGTAGAAAGTAAACAACTATGGACAACAAAGATACATGTATTGAAGAGTGTGCCAGGTGATGACGAAAGATATTTTTACGTGCTGCTGCAATTGTTAGTGCATATGCTGAATTGTATTTGTGCAAAGAACCACGATGCACCAGTGGTTATACAGGTCATGCATGGGTCAATGATGTCTTAGAGGGCCATCCCATAAAATGTTATGAAATGTTTAGGATGGAGAAGCATGTGTTTTGTTCACTTTGCGTTGAATTGCAACATCATGGTTTGAGAGAAACCAGAGACATGGGGATACATGAAATGGTTGCAATTTTCTTACAAACTGTTGGACATGCGCAAGGGAGTATGATGCAGCAAGAAAGATTCCAGTGCTCAGTTGAGACAATTAACATGCATTTTCATAATGTCCTGTTAGCATGTTGTATGCTTGCAATGTCCATTATCAAACTGGAAAATCCAACATTTGAGAATGTTCATACAAAAGTATGACAGTCATCTCTATTGGCCTTTTCTTAAAAATGCTACTGGAGCAATTGATTACACATGCATCCCATGTGTTATTAGAGCATCAGAAAAAATAGAAATATATGGGAAGAAAAGGAATAACTACACCAAATGTAATGGCGGTTTGTGATTAGGACATGTGCTTTACGTTTGTATTGGTTGGATGGGAAGGTAGTGCACATGATGTGCACATATTTGATCATGCACTCACAACTGCTTCCATGAACTTTCCTTATCCATCTAGAGGTATGTTTATAATTGCTATATATTTGTTTTTTACTGCTACTAAAACACAAGGATTGACATCAACTATGTATGGAAGTATTCCATACAAATAAATATTACTTGGTGGATGTTGGCTATCCAACATTGTTTGGCTACCTCGGTCCATACCGATATGAGCGTTACCATCTCCCTAATTTTCAAAGATCATTGAGGCTCCAAAATGACAATGAGACATTCAATTATTTGCATTTTGTTGAGATAATGTTTTGATGATGACAAATATGTTTTTGAAATTATGTTGACATTGTTTGTTTTCAGAAAAGTTTAAGAAAACTTCAAGTTTTAATAAAATCTTTAAGAGAACTCGAGTTATGAGCTTTAAAACTCGAGTTACATTGTTTAAAAATGCCTTCAAAATCTCAAACTTTCAAGAGAACTCAAGTTTTGATTCAAGTTCTGTCAAAACTCGAGTTCTGGGAGTCAAAACTCGAGTCTCGGGTGTTTGAAAAAGCTTTAGAAATGCAAAATTCTCTGTAGAACTCAAGTTTGAATAAAAGTTTTCTTATAACTCGAGTTTTATGTTTTAGAACTCGAGTTTTGAATATTGGAAGTGTTTTAGAAAATCAGAACTCTCAGTGAAAACTCAAGTTATGTTGGAAGTTTTGGCAAAACTCGAGTTTCATTTTATTGAACTCGAGTTTCAGGCTATGAAGTATTTTTGAAAACTCGAAACTCCCTTCCAAAACTTGAAGTTTCAATAAAATTTTTGATGGAACTCGAGTTTTGAAGAGAGAGAAACCAAACTTCCTTCTCAACTTGAAGTTTAAGCAAAAGTTATGGCATAACTCGAGTTTTGGGAAAACAGAACTCGAGTTTCGAGCTCTGAAAAATTTCTAAACTTCAAAACTTCGTTCCAAAACTTTAAGTTTTATTAAGAGTTTTCATATAATTCGAGTTTAGTAAGTTGGAACTCGAGTTTCGAGATGTGAACTTGTTTTAAACTTAAAACTTCCAATGAAACTCGAGTTACACATGAAAGTTATGAAATTCTTAGAACTTGAAGTTTTATGAGACAAAACTTTCAATGAAACTCGAGTTGCAATGAAAGTTATGTCTTGAAAATAGTTAAAACTTGAAGTTTTGATTAATGAAACTCGAGTCTCAAAGAGAACAAAACATTTTTGCTTACTGGAACTTCTGAAAACCCGAGTTTTAAGTTCCTTAACTCAAGTTTTATCAAAACTCTTATTAAAACTCGAGTTACAACAAAAGTTGTGAGATTTCTACTTTGAAAAATCTTCAATAACTTGAATTCTGAAGAAGCAAAACTCGAGTTTGCCTTTCTGACATTAACGCAGTGTGTCAGAAACTTTATTCTGATATCAAAATCTTTCCTTATTCATGCAACGTTTATTTGAATCTCACCTGCCATCATAAATGCTTATCTGCCTTAATTATTAGCAGGGAATAAAGTTCTGATTGCCTAAACAAAAAGAGATTAAACGGACAAAATCTCAGAAAAACATTCACCTACTGTCAGAAGCACTCATTGCGGGAAGGTGAACAAAGACGATGGGTCTAACGGAAACTTAAATGTCTCTAACGAACATTGAATACTTCTCACCTATAAAAGGCAAAGCATTCAAGTCACCGGAGATAGAGAATATATATACGAGAAAGAAAATTCATTACGCTTCAGTTACCTCCTCTGTTTTTCATACTCTCATATTTATGAGCTTCAGTAATCATCATTAAATTCTCAGACAGGAGAATATACTTGTTCATTTATTGTTTTTGTGAGAGGTACTTAAGGTTGGAGAATCTTGAGTGAGTCAGGACATGAGCAAAAGTGTCTGTGGGATGTATTGAGATAGGAAGGGGGAGAGTCCTTCTTCGGATTGGTTGTAATCTTTTGAGATTAGTGGATTTGAAAATCTCAAAAGGTTCTGAGGACTGGACGTAGGTCAAGAGGACCAAACCAGGATAAATCTCCTTGTCCATTTTCCTTCATACTCTGTTTTACATTTTCAACGTTGCAAAAATTTAATTTGTCCAATTCACCCCCCCTTTTGGTCAAATCCTATCCTAACATTTGCTATCAGAGCAGGTCTCTTGTGTAAAGGACTTAACAGTCTCAAGAGCTATCAATGGCAGGATTTGGTGAGCATGTTATTAGTGATGGAGCTTCCATCACCAGACCTCCAGCTTTTAACAGTCAACGTTTTTCGTTTTAGAAAATCAAATTTCAAAATTTTATTTTAGCTACTAACTTATATTTATGGGATGTTTTTGAAATAGGAAACTTTGTTCCCCAAAAGAATGTAAATGATGAGCTTGTTCCCAAAACTCGTAGTGAGTTTGATGAACAAGACTTAAAGAAAGCTTTACTTAACAGAAAAGTTGTCTTGATGTTGTAGGCTGCATTAAATGAAGATAATTTCTTCAGAATATGTACACTTTGCTCAGCTGAACACATGTGGGAAGCATTGGAGATAGCCTTTGAAGGAACTGAAGCCGTGAAGGAAGGCAGAGTCAACACTCTCACGACTGAGTATGACCTACTCAGAACGAAAGAGGGAGAAACTATCGCGGAGTTTGAAATGAGACATACTCATCTCATCAACAAGCTGGCTGCCCTTGGAAAGACATATGACCAACGTACCCAAGTGAGAAAAATTCTCAACATTCTCATTGACAAGTGGGAAGCTAAGGTCACGGCCATTGAAGAATCAAGAGGAGAATCAATGATGTTCGTGGCTGCTCTCTTTGGAAGCCTTGTTGAATATGAGAGCAAACAGAAATTTAAAAAGGAACTTTATGGAATAGAAGACAAAAAGAAGAAGGGTTAGCTCTCAAGTCAATAAAAGATAAGGAACCTGAAACAGAGGCTGAGGAAGAAGATGAAGTGGAGGACGAAGAACTGGCCATGGTAGTCCGGAGGTTCAAGAAACTATATAGAAAAGACCAACCTCCAAGGAGATTTCAAAAAGGTGCTTCTAGCAAAGAAATTATTTGCTTTGAGTGCAACAAGCCGGGCCACAAGAAAGCAGATTATCCACAGCTATCCTAACGAAACAAGGAAAAGAAAACGTTCAAATCCTTCAAGAAGAAGAAGGCATACGTGTCTGGGATATGTGGAGACAACTCATCAGAGAACGAAAGTGAACTTGAGGAGGAAGCCAACATCTGTCTTGTTGCCCAGGAAGAAGCAAATTTAGAGACAGATGAGATAATCATAGCTGAACCTACTTATGATGAATTGCGTTTAGAATATGATGAAATGCATACTGAACTTCTTCAATTTGCTAAAGAATTAGCTACGTTAAGAAAGAAAGTTAAGGAATTTGAAAAACCAGTAACAAAAATAGTAACAGAGGAATCCTCAGAGTGTCTAGTTTTAAAGAAGGAAAATGAACGTTTAAGCAAGACTCTGGAAAAATTTACTAGAGGTATTGAAATGCTACAAGTTATTCTAAAAAGCCAGAAAGTGGTAAATGATAGAACTGGAATAGGTTATAACCCAATCAGTGATAAGAGAAAAGGAAAGAAAAAGTAGGGAGGAAAAAGCTATCTTAAATATTTCCAAAAATCTATTCATACTTCTGATCCTTTTGCTTCATGTACTTACTATAATAGAAAAGGACACAGAACTTCCTCTTATTATTTCAAGAAAGGAAAAATGCTAGAAACATATAAATGGATACCCAAGGGAACACATGAATTTAAATCATGCCAAACTAACCTCAAAGGACCCAACAAGCTTTGGGTACCTAAAACAATAACTTGATTTCTTGCAGGTATGTCTTAGAGTATCCAAATCAAACAAGTGGTATATTGATAGTGGATGCTCAAGACACATGACAGGGGACAAGAGCAAATTCATTAACCTGCAATCAAAGGATGGTGGTAAAGTAAGCTTTGGAGGAAACCAATCTGGGAAAATCACTGGAATTGGAGAGATTGATAACTCAAATGGATTACCAGTGAAAGATGTATACCACGTTGAAGGGCTTTGTCATAAACTGCTAAGCGTAAGTCAAAGCACTTACAAAGACAACTAGGTCATATTTGATTCTCAAGAATGTTTCATTGTCAACAAAAAGGATTTGGCAATTGACAAAAAAAAGATAAACATTCAACTTCAAGCACCCAGGGACGGTAACTGTTACACTCTTGATTTAGAAAATTCTTTTTCTAATTCTTGTTTTATTAGTCAAGCTGATGAAAGTTATCTGTGGCATAAACGATTAGCTCATGTGAATATGAATCAACTTGACAAGTTAATTAAACATGATTTAGTTCAAGGTATTCCAAAGCTCAAGGTTAAAAGTGATTTAATATGTGATGCTTGTCAGATGGGAAAGTAAAACAAATCATCTTTCAAATCCAAAAATGAGATTTCAACTAAAAGATCTCTTGAACTACTTCACATGGATTTGATGGGTCCAGCAAGAGTAAAGAGGCTTGGTGGAAATCTTTATACACTTGTCATAGTTGATGATTATTCTAGATTCACATGGACTATGTTTCTGTCATCTAAAGATGAAACTTTTGAATTATTTGCTATATTTGCCAAAAAGGTCCAAAATGAGAAAGGTATGTATATTGTTTCTATCAGGATAGATCATGGACGAGAATTTGAGAATGGGGACTTTGCAAGTTACTGTGAAGGAAAAGGAATCAATCACAACTTCTTGGCTCATAGGACTCCTCAACAAAATGGAGTTGTTGAGAGGAAGAACAGAGTTCTGACAAACATGGCACGAGCTATGATGATAGAAAAACAAATGTCACAAGTCTTTTGGGCAGATGCAATCAACACAGCGTGCTACATCTCCAATAGAGCCTACATCAGATCATCTCTCGGGAAGACACCATATGAGCTGTACAAAGGAAGAAAACCAAATCTGTCCCATCTTCACATTTCGGGAGCAAGTGTTTTGTCCACAACAATGGGAAGGAAAACATTGGTAAATTCGATCCTAGAGCTGATGAAGGTTTATTTCTTGGTTACTCAAATAGGAGTAAAGCATATAGAATTTTTAACAAACGTACTTGTGTAGTTGAGGAATCAATACATGTTAAGTTTGTTGAAACTGAATCTCAAACAAAACCATTGGCAGATGAGGAAATTGCTATTTCAAAAGATTTTCAAAATGTGCCTTCACTGGAAAATGATCCCAAGGAAGTTCCCTCGGACAAACATTTTGAATTAGCTCAACCAAAGGCATAAGTACATCAGAAATCACCCTCTCAATCAAGAGATTGGAGAAGTGAATGAAGGTGTACAGACACGAAGAAAATTTTTAAGTGAAACACAATTTTCAGCTTCTATTTCTAAAATTGAACCTAAGAATGTAGAAGAAGCTTTGACTGACAATGACTAGATCATTGCAATGGAAGAAGAACTAAATCAATTTGAAAGAAATCAAGTTTGGGACTTAGTACCCCGTCCAAGTGACCATCCAGTCATTGGAACAAAATGGGTATTCAAGAACAAACTTAATGAATCTGCAGTGATTGTCAGAAACAAAGCTAGATTGGTGGCAACGGGTTATAATCAAGAAGAAGGAATTGATTATGAAAAAACCCATACCCCAGTGGCTAGATTAGAAGCTATACAGGTTCTTGCTTTTGCTTGTATCAAAAATTTCAAACTTTTTCAAATGGACATGAAGAGTGCTTTCCTAAATGGTTTTATTATGGAAGAAGTATATGTTGAACAACCCCCCGGCTTTGAAGACACTTCAAAACCTGATCATGTTTACAAATTAAAGAAAGCACTCTAAGGTTCAAAACAAGCTCCTAGAGCTTGGTATGAGAGATTAAGCAAATTTTTGATTGACAAAGGTTTTGTCAAAGGGAAAGTGGATACAACTTTATTTATTAAACATATTCACTCTGATGTGCTTATAGTTCAAATATATGTTGATGACATTATTTTTGGAGCCACTAACTGTTGAGATAATGTTTTGATGATGCCAAATATGTTTTTGAAAGTATGCTTTAATTGTTAGTTTTCAGAAAGTTTTTGTAAATCTTCGAGTTTTAATGAAATGTTTGAGAGAACTCGAGTTTCATGTTTTAGAACTCGAGTTATAGTGTTTAAAAGTGTGATCAGAATCTCAAACTTTCAAGAGAACTCAAGTTTTGATTCGAGTTATCTCAAAACTCAAGTTCTGGATTTTAAAACTCGAGTTTCGTGTGTTTAAGAAGCTTCAGAATTACAAAACTCTCTTTAGAACTCGAGTTTGAATAAAAGTTTTGGTATAACTCGAGTTTCATGTTTTAGAACTCGAGTTTCGGGCTTTAGAAAAGTTTTAGAAATACAAAACTCTTTACAGAACT